>APFE030049732.1:75817-99544 GCA_000404065.3 Pinus taeda | reverse complement strand
AGAAACAGTCCCTTAATTTCACCTTCACAAGAAAGAGAGGAAGAGCTCGCTTGACTCTCTCTGAGAAGTGCGGCCAGTTTGATAAGGCAGTGCACTCCGCGGTTACCACCGCCACCCATGCCACCACTCGCTTCACCTCCTTCGCCTCCATCTCCACCCAATCCATCTCCACCAAACCTGCAGTTAAACATGGCAAGCACGATCAAGCTACCCATATTCAGAGGAGTAGGGAATGAGGATCTAGACCAGTTCTGGTTTGTGGTAAGAGTGGTGTGGGATGTGCAAGGGGTCACAGATGAAAACATCAAGAAGGCTACATTGGTGAGTGCGCTGTAGGATCGTGCATTCACATGGTATATCAAGCACTCCAATGATCACCCAAATGCAGGAATAACAAAGATCCAGAATGCACTGAATAGAGAATTTAGCTGGCCGAAATCAGAGACACATTCAATCATCGGGTTTAAAGAGATCACGATGCTTCCTAGCAAGACCCCCTGGGATCTGGATCAACGGTTGAAGAGTATGATCCACGAGGCTAATATGACGCTCACGGCTGTGCAACATCGTGCATGGTTTGTGGTATCTCTAACACCACACCTGAGGACGGTGCTGTCGCAACAAAAACTTTTGACCTAGGCCGAAGCATTGGAAATGGTAATGAGGTTGCATGAGACATCGATAAAGTATCCGGGGCTGGGAGTTCAACAAATCAACGTGCAACTATAGAATCTCTGCCTAGAAATGTAGAGCTTAAAGCAGGATAGGGCACCACGGCCAGAGGCATGCGAGGAAATATGGTGCGTAAAATGCAAAGGTCAAGGCCATGACAAGGATCACTATCCAGTATTCGCGAACTACTTGGCAGGAGGGGGGCCAATGTTGTTGACACCGGAGGCACAGGCAGGGCCAAGTACGAAACCCACATTATGGTGCACGATCTGTCAGGTAGGAGGAAAGCACACGATGGATAATTGTCATTTGTTATAGAAGTTTACACAAACTCCACAACAGTTGTTTTGTAATTTTTGCAGGTCGGTAGGCCACGACGAGCGCACTTGTCGTAGTTACGAGTTAATGATGGGCCGGACCCCAGCATATAGGATGTAGATAGAAACACGAGCCCTTGACCCAAGAGCGGGGATGACACGCGCTAGATTTCAAGGGAGAGGTCGAGGACAAGGAGGAATGGGACCAGGAAGGGGCCGCGGACAGTTAATTTATTACAATTGCGGAGGACCAGGTCACTACACATGCGATTGTACTGACCTAATGGGGATATCCTGTTCATACTGTGCTTAGTTCGATCATGAAGCAGTAGATTGTCCTACCTTGATCGCATAGATCTGCGAGAAAGGGGTACTCCAGCCTGCTCCGACTCAAAATATTCAAATGATGAGGTCTAAACCACGTGAAAAAGACCCAAATGTGAACATTGTGCTCAGAAGCGGTGCGACCACGGGAGAGAATAAGGGAAGTAGTTAGAGGAAGATACACAGGTTTGCAAGGCTCCTACAAAGGAACCTAAGTTTGACTTAGAATGCGCAAAGGAGACATTCATGGAAGCTAAGAAGAGCTTCACGGAGGCTTCCACTTCAGGTAGTAAGGATCAACCAGAGCCAGGGATGGATCCTTTTATGCTTACTACCTTTTTGGAGACTTGCATGAAACTGCTGCGCGACAATAAGGTAGTTAAGGGACTACAGGAGTTGATCATCAGGTGCACAGGGTCGGGAGAACCACGCATAGTCCAAAAACTGGGAAAGAATGCATTATGCACCAGGAGGGAGATGAGATTAACGACACAGATTGGCGAGTATGAAATGGATCAGGTAATCCTAGACCTAGGTTCGGACGGGAATGTGTTACCAAAGCAGACATGGGAATGCATGGGCAGGTCCGCTTTATAGTGGTCCCCTATTCAATTACCAATGGCGAACCAACAGAAGATTTTTCCCATGGGGAGGTTGTAAGGGGTAACAGTTGATATTGAAGGCGCAAGCACATAGACGGATTTTGAGGTAATAGAGAATGTTGATGACAACAATCCTTATCCCACGCTATTAGGAATAGATTGGGCCACTAATATGGATGGAGTCATCAATTTGAAGAAGCAGAAGATGATATTCGAGAAAAAGTACCTACGCATAGTAGTTCCACTAGATCCAGCCGAAGGAACGTGCTACACCGAACCTGTGTGTGATGATGGGAACGAGGATGAGCTGGATTGTATCTATAATATAACTGTGCTAGATCAGGATTGGGTGAACCCGATTGCAGATGGAAGGATGTCATGGGAACGCACAAGTTCCTGCACCTTGGATTCAGATGAAGAAGATGAACGCTGGCACAATTGGTTGAACGAAGTGACAACACTGAATTGCAACATGATGATTAGATCACTACGTTGCGTAACAACCCAGGCCCGATATCTGCCAGCATATGATGCATTGACAGCGGTGGATGAATTCTTGAGCAGGTTCAAAAGCGTAGTACCAGAACAACAACGGTTCGATGCGTTGAACTGGGTGCTGCACGCGACACCCACGCACTGGTTGGGAACACATCAAGGAAATTTTGAAAACTAGCACCGATGTAGAAGGATGATGCACCTACGATTTGGGAAACCGCAACTACATATAAAAGACAAATACAATGGACAAGATGACCTATGCACGCACCTCGCAAAATGAGCAAGGCCTATGGAGAAGAACCTCAGCCTGAATGGGTACACTTATTCTACCATACCTTGGATGTCATACCCATGAATTGGTATACTGAGACAGAACTCTGAAATGGTACGAGCGAATGGGATGTCTTGTGTGAGGAATTTTTGTTAACATTCAAATTTGAAGACCAATGGTCGGATACTATTGACGACGCGCTGCAAGCTGTAAAAGCCAACATCTTCAAAATACCATAGGAACCACGGTAAGTAGTTCAACCAGCATGGGAAACCCAATTAAGTAGTTCCCTAGAATGTTATAATGTGCAAGTAGAGGAGGATGATGATGACCCTCTAAATATTAATATTCTAGAAACTGAAGGGTGTCGCGAAGTTCAAGGACCATCAATTGAGGATCCCGACATCACTGCACCGCTAAAAACAAAGCAGGTAAACATTGGTACAGATGCGGAGCCGAAGTACATGACGCTTGGAGGATACTGGGACAATTCTATGGTAGATAAGGTCACCAATTTACTCCGCAAATATCAAGATTTGTTCCTGACCAAAATCACGAACTTAAAGGGGATCATTGGTGACTTAGAGATGATGAAGATCACTTTGAAATCAGACATGAAGTTAGTTAAGAAGTGGCCTCACTGTTTAAATCCAAATTATAAAGAAAATGTACATGAAGAATTAGACAAAATGCTTACAGCCAAAAATATTGAACCAATGGAAGAATCTGATTGGGTGGGTCCTATGGTAGTACATGAGAAAAAACATAAGGGTGAAATTAGAATATGCATGGACCTCAGGAAGCTTAACGACGCCTATGTTCACGATCCATTCCCAACACCATTTAAAGATGAAGTACTAGAGAACGTTGGCGGTTAGGAAGCTTACTCATTCACGAATGGCTTCTCAGGGTACCATCAGATCAAGATCGCGCCAGGAGATAGGAGTAAGACAACCTTCGCAACCGAATGGGGTTGTTTTCAATACACCGTTATGCCCTTTGAACTGAAGAATGTGTTAGAGATATTTTCGCGCATAGTGGTAGCTGCGTTCAAGGAATACATCCACAAGTTCTTGGAGGTCTATCTGGATGATTGGACTATATTTGGGTTAGTTAAACACCATATAGTGAGCTTATGTTTGATGCTGGATACTTGCCGATGACACTAGATTGCACTAAACCTTAAAAAGTGTACCTTCCTTGTCCCCTTTGGAAACCAGCTCAGCCATGTGGTCTACAAATAAGGCCTGATTGTGGATCCTACAAATATTGCTGTTATTCTCAATCTGGAAGCATTGCGAAGTGTCAAACAACTACGCACTACTTTGGGGCACATTGGTTACTATAGAAATTTTATCAAGAGCTATGCACACATAATAGCACCAATGGAAAAACTATTGAAAAAGGATGTTACATATGGTTGGAATGATGATTGTAGGAAAAGTTTGGATGTTCTCAAGGAGAAAATGGCATTTGCACCCATCCTGGTCTTCCCAAAATGGGACGTATAATTTCATGTACATGTTGATGCATCGTATATTGCACTGGGAGCTGTACTTACACACGAAGGTGCAGAAGGCGTGGATCACCCAATTGCATTCGTAAGTTGGCAGTTGTCCAAAGCTGAAAAGAACTACTCTACTACTGAGCGTGAAGGGTTGCCAATGGTATACGCTCTCCAGAAATACCGACACTATTTACTTGGAGGGAACTTCAAGATGTATACCGATCATTCTGCATTGAAATACCTGGTGAACAAGCCTGTGTTGGGGGGGCGCATATGCAACTGGCTGTTACTGTTTCAAAAATATGAATTCAAGGTCATTGTAAAGCCAGGGTGCTTAAATGCAGGACCAGATCACTTATCACGAATTGAGACAGGAGAGGGGCCAACAACTTTGGAAGAAGGACTACCTGATGCATAGCTCTTTGCAGTGTGCGTCGCAGATGGCCACTTCGAAGATCCATTTTTTAACCACAGGGACTGTGCCGAAGGAATATTCAGTCCAGGAGAAGAAGGAATTGGTGGTGCACACGACAAACTTTTCTATTATTGTGGGGCACCTCTACAAAATGGGAAACGATGAGATATTGCGAAGATATGTACTTGAATTTGAACGAGGACAGATCCTCGTGGAAGCACATGGGGGGGGGCTGCAGGAGGACACTATACATGATGCGTGATGACACAGAAGATTCTTCGTGCTGGGCTATGGTGGCCAACCCTACATCAAGATTCGAAAGCACACTGTCAGGCCTGTGACATATGTCAAAGGACTGGGAAACCATCATAAAGGGATGAGATGCCACTCAATCCACAGAAGACGCTGCATCCATTCGAAAAAAGGGCAATCAATTTTCTGGACCAATTAAAACTTAGGGAAAACAGGTGCACGCTACATCATCACTGTGACAGAGTACCTGACTCGATGGGTGAAAGCACAGCCGGTTAAGGACTACATGACTGCTACAGCTGCGAAATTTTTGTTCGACAACGTGTTGACATGGTTTTGTTGCCCGAAAATTTTAATGAGTGACCGTGGGATGCACTTATGAAGAATTCCAGGTGTATCATCAGCAAAGTACACAGTACCATCCGCAAGCTAATGGGACAGTAGAAGCATTCAACAAAAGTTTGGAAACTGACCAAAGTATGCTTTTAGTGTCAGTATCTTCATCCTTCCGTCAAAGATCAAATCCTCTTGTTGTATTGCATATTAGGTGTCCCGCTCAGTCAGCTGTATTCTATTAGGAGCATGGATCATCTGACGGTAGTGGCTGGTTGTACATTTTCCCTCATGTCCTTTACCTGCTGACCCATTTTTATTCATCAAAATCATATGCAGTCACCTTTTTGTCTTTAAAAATTTCAAGAGTGATTCTTTTAGGGTTTCGCTTTCATTAGGTCTAGGGTTTCATCAAAAAGGGTTTAAAAATGCCCAATAATAGTCAGCAGGCACATGAGGAGGTTCCAGTACCAATAAATTTCATAATTAATTGCTCATAAATGTGTTTTTCCTCAAAACTCTATTTTGAGGAAAAACAGAGTATTTTAGGTTTTATTGTATTAATTCATGTATTTTTAGTTCTCTTGTATGTAAATAAGTTCAGAGGCAACCCTGGTCTCCTTCCCAAGCCTCAGTAGCTCCATCCCCTGCAAAGCAAACAAAAATCAAGACAAATTAAGACATTCAGTTCATCAAAAGGTTCAAAGAAAGTGAAAAGCTCAAAAAAAGAGTGGAAAAGTAAAGTCATATTGCAAACATTGTAAAAGTGGGTTTTATGAAACAAAAATTAAAATCTCTTGGGTATAAATCATTCTTCTCAATTCAAAATCTCATCTGCATGCAACGAACAAAGTGTGAGCAAAGGCAGGCCGTGTTTGAGCAAAGCAAGTGAAATTGGAGAGAAATTGTGCAAAATTGGAGGCACGACACACTGGGTGAGTGGCATGGTGCACACAAGCAGTGCGACACATAGGTTTGCGATTCTCAGTTTAAATTTAAACTGGCGCGAGGCACTTAGGAGGCACGGTGTGTTGGGTTTGAGGCACGACGCATAGAGCTGACAAGCCCGTTCCTCTCAAAAACTCCCTCAAATCGCCAAAATCACTCAAAATTTCCACTGTGCAAGTAAGTTATGCTCTCTTCCTTACTAGTGAAGGAGTTTATCACACAGTTTATGGTGGTTATGTAAAAGAAAAATCAAACCCTACTTCCTTGCTATTTTTCAAGAAACTATTGCTTGGGTTTGCATTGGTTATTTTGGTTGCCAAGTTCATTCTACCACTCCCTCACTTTTCACTCCTCCATTTATATTCTCATCTTATCCACCCATTCCCCAACTCCCATTTTCCCAAATCCTAACTATAAATCCCCAAACCCTAATTGCTGTCCCTAAAGCTTACATAACACTCCCTAATCCCCTGTTTCCTAAACAAAACCCTGTCCTAACAGTCCTAAAATCCCTCATACTCTCTCCCTCCATAGTCCCTCATATATTTTTACCTTTGGTGGCAGAAAATTTCTAACTACTCATCAAGAAAAGTTACTCAAACATTGGCAAACATGGAGTCTGATCCTCCCTATGAGAGGGATGATGAAACTATCAGTGATTCTTCCCAAGAGCTTCATGTCACCATTCAGCTAAGTGTACCATCATTTAGAGGGTTGTCATCATCATGTCAGGTTCCAATGGGTCATTTTACACCTTGTTCATGCTTCAGTTGTGCCTAGGTAAGGTTCATTTCCCTCTCCTAGGGTTTTGAAGGCAATTTGTCTTGGATGGTAAAATCATCGGCAAAATTTGTATCCTGATGTTCATACACCTTCCCCTATCCTTAATATACCTTATTAAACACTTCCCATCACTAATATCCCTCAAATTCCTCATTTTCGCACAAACCCTAGTTTCTCGCTACAACTTGACAATTTTCTAGGCTAGGCCTATGTTTTGCCCTTTTGGACCCCTTCACCTCACTCAATCTTTGAAATTAAACTTTCCCCTAATTCCTAACATCCCTCCCTACTTCCTAAAATTTTCTCAAGGATTCAGAAGCCCCTTATCCCCTTCATTTCACTTCATTTTGACAAATCCCTTGTTCCACACATCAGGATAGGTTTTACTCAAATGATGTTTCTGAGCAAGGAAAGATGAATTTGGAAACACGGAGAGAGGTTTTTTCCCATAATAATCTAAGGAAGAAAAACCTCTTTCACTTTTTACACAGGTGTCATGGTTTTAGAGAAATGTCAAACATACAGTTGCCTCAGGAGAATTGATGCACCTTTGAAGTGACCTTGGGAAAATCAATATTTCTCCTATCTTGGTTGGCTTAATGACTTTCTTGATGAGTCACATGATAAATATACCCCAATATCATTTCAATTAGCTAGCATTAGCTCAATTTTGGGTTGAGGAAGACCTTCAAAAGTTGATTGCAACAACACTCTGCCTTTAGGTAGCCTCATTTTGCACATTTTGACCAATCTTGGGAGATTTGATTTTTGACAGGGAAAATGAACTCCAAATTGAAAAATTATAGTTTGTTTGGAAAGTAGAATCAATAATATTTCCAACAAGCTATCTTTTGCCTAATGTGGACACTAGGAAGTCCCTCAAAACTGGTCTGCAAAAAGGTGCTACGCATAGAAATTTTTAAACACAGGTTTTTCTGCCCTATGTGCCACACCACCTGTCGCCTGATTTTGATGGGAGCCTCCAAATGACAAAAACTCAGCATTTTTGGAATTTTCATGAAAAAATATGCTTTCCTACCAATGGCTGAAAATTTTTAACAGGTTTTGAGCCCTAAAAAAGGTAAAAAAACTCAAACAATGACCTTACTGCCCCTATTTTGACACACAGGAAGCAGTGTTGGGAGAACTTAATTTTGGAGGGTAAAATGGAGGAACAATTCAGAAAGTCTACTTCGTTTTAAAAGTAGACAGGTATACCTTTCCAACAAGCACACTTGGAGAAAATTTAGACACCGGGAAGGCCTCCAAAAGTGGCTGCAAACAGGCACTACACATAGGGACATCAGCGTGACGCATTGGGTAAATTTTGCTCAGTTTGACCAAGAATACTCTGTTTTTCGCCTAGATTTTTGACAGTTTGACTTTTCTCCTTCTTAATGTCAAAATTATGATGTAATTTCATGTAAATGGGTGGATCATGATGTAAATATGTCAAATTTTCACTTATGGAGGTAGATTTATCTATCAAAAAGTTGTTTGAAACAGAATGAATCAGTTCCCTTGTTTCTAGAGGCAAGTTGTTCCACTGCCTAATTTCTAGTTCTCAATTTATAATTAGTTGGGAAAGCTCCTAAACTTGTGAGCTCGACCCCTATAGGCTAGGATGAGTTATGGTTTGTGTATATTTTATGATGTTTCAGTCATTAGCATGGTTAGAATTTTGAGAAAGCAAGGAGCTTTATTGTACACTCATATCAGTAGTTTTGGCTAAGGAATTGAGACCAGGGTTTGCAACACTCTTTGGGATTCATGTGGAATTTTGTTTTGGTATAGTGCTCTCTTCTGTAATTGTGAATTTACTTATGTGTTATGTATGCCATTTTCTATCTTGTTTCTTCTTAAATAAATCAAACAAGGGAAAAGGTGGAATCCATTGAAATTGCAGTGCTCTACCTAGGGTTTGCTATAGCTTTTGATGTTTTTATCTATTTGAAGAGGATCCTTGAGTTCTCTTGCCCTCTTCAACTCCTCACCTGTCTAATTTCTCCATCTCATTCAACTTGAAGTGCCAAAATCAGTTGCCTACCTTGCTGTGTGGTCTAAAATGTGGATGCAAATTAGAGCTTAATTTAATGTCAACCCGGGAAGGTAAACTTAGAAGTGCTTATCTAAAATATATAGATCTAGAAGGACTCCTAATAACTAATCAAGCCTAGATCTAACAATTGTTTGAGATCTATAATTCTCTTACAAGAATACTTTCTACAAGATCTCTTCCAACATTAGAACATCTAATAAGAAATCAAGAGCTGAAATGAAATAAACCTAGATCTAATAATTGTCTGAGATCTTACGATTCTCTTACAAGAACACCTTCAAATAAGATCCTTCCAATATTAGAACATTTAAGAAAACTTGGAATCTGAAATCAAACAGAAACATAAAGTAAATTATAAACAAATAAGCATGCAAGTGAGGCCATGGGGGCCCTCCATAACTCCACCAGCACACCACTTCAATGGAGACTCAGATGTAGAAGCAAAATTAAAGTATGATACTTTATTTCAAAATCTCTAAGGTTACAAAAACTTCAAAAATTACAAATGGAGGAGATTGTACTCCTATTTATACAATGGGATGAGTAACAAACTCATAATGATCATCCACTACTTTCCCAGAATATGATCCCACAAATCTCTCAAGCATTTTTAACTACTTTCACATTATTACAAAATATGATCCCACAAATCTCTCAATAAATCTCTCACATATCTTGGAAAAGATATGCCAACCATGATTTTCTCCTTAGGATAAGATATGCCTCCATGATTTTCTCCTTAGGAATAGGATAAGATATGCCTCCATGATTTTCTCCTTAGGATAAGATATGCCTCCATGATTTTCTCCTTTGCATAATTATCTCCTTAATATGGTGGAGGAGATATTAATTCTTCACATATTTCCTACACATCAGAAAACTCACATATTCTTGAGATATATATAAAAATGTGTATATTTTGTAATAATTAATCATAAATTCACTTTAATACAAAAATGAATAAAATGGAAAATAAGAAGGTGAAACCCAAATGTATGTATGAAGATGATATGATAAAAGGTCAATGGGATGATGAAATGTAAGGAATAGTGAAGAAAAAGTTAGATGAAAATATGACATTTATGAGTCCCAACATCCTCCCCAACTGAACTTGTTGCATGTCCTCATGCAACCATGCATGGATCTCTTTAAGAACATTTGGCATTTTGAACTTTGGCTTTACATGATGAATGTTTCCAGGATATGTGAAAAACATAAGTAACAATTTACATTTTCTTATGGTTGGTTCTTGTGTGACAACCATGAATACAAAGAATGTTGGTTCATGTGTTAACAACATTCATTTTGTTTTCTGTTCTTTTTTTCTTCAATAATAATGTAAACACTCACTGGAAATCATAAGCTATCAATGTGTATAAGAAAGCCCTTTTGTAATATTAATGAAGCATGCCAATATTGTGTAGGAAGCAAAGTGCAACAAAGTATCATTGGAAAATAAATGTTGGTGAATGGTAAATGGAGTGATGGTGAAGAAATGGAATCATGGAAGTGAATATGTAGTGAATATAGTTCTTCCCCCCCCAACTGAATTGGTTGCATGTCCTCATGCAAATTGACATGGTTCATGAAAGGAAATATAGCATGGTGAAGGAATTTTCCAAAATATTCAAGTTAGCATATAAGGAATTGCATGATTAAAGATTAGAAAACAACATACCTCTACTTACCCAAGAATGATGAAGTATGCAAGAGGAATGTAGCTGTTGCTGCTGCTGGATCAGGAAAATGTGACCGGATGCTGGGAAATGAAGGAATCTGAACTGCTGATGCTGAATCATGTAAAAGATAAATGCTGAAAGTGAAACAGTGGTACTCTTATAGATCAGAATGAATGCTGTTGTAACTGCTGAGGGAGTTGTGAAAAAGTGTATAGTCTTCACCCGCTACAAACCCGATGGTACTATTCTAAACATGCGAATGAATGTGTCAATGTCGAGCATGAATAGAAATCATTGGATTACCGGCCATTGATGTATGCCGTTAACCAATGCGAGGCAACTCACCATTGATGTCAATGAGTGCCAAGGTACCAGAGTACATCTTGTGAAGTGCGAATGGATGTGTCGAGGTCGAGCCACTTGCAAGATCTGAAGATCAAGGGACATTGATGTATTCCCATGATCGTCAGCGAGAGAACTTGCCATTAAGGCATGCAAGCCTCTAGGTACTCAAAAGGAACTCTAGTCTATTTCCCAGATAAGGTGCTGATGTCGATGGGGCAAGACTTGTTGAAAGGTGGGCTTTAAGGAATCCCACATCAGTCAACGCGAGTTTGTACAAAAATATTTGGTAGGACTATAATGGAAAGAACTCTCGGACAAGCAGTGTGGATCAGCATGGCGAGGAAAACAAGGCATTGTAATCGTGGAAATGGAATGAGTTTTATTAAAAAGGAAAACTAGATGCAATGAAATGGATTAAGGAAATGCATGGTGTATGAAGATGAACTCTTGCTGTGAAAAATGGATTTGGAAATGTCAGGCTTTATGGATTTACAATTGGTGGAATTTAGAATCTGCTTCAAAAAGGGAGGTGCAAAGTAATGGTTGTGGAGTTGGATTTGTCTTTAGAATCTTTCATGAATTTAGTCTTTGGGAGACCAATTGTCGTCACAATGTAATCTCCTTATGATCACATGATTATCCTGTAACCTGTAAAAAAACTTGGTAGAAAGAAAACATAAGTGTGTTCAAGAAGAAGTGGCCATTTCCTTCATGATTCTTACGCAAAAAGTTCATACCAAATAAAACAAATTAAGGACAATCAAAGTGCTGAAATTGACTTAATCATGATATTAAAATCAATCCATTCTTAAAATAACCATGAAAAGTAATAGTCCCTGTTGGTGTCAGATGATATATGCTCGACAAAAAGATTGGCATTAGAAAGATCTGTTGTGGTCTGTATATTAGTATGTCACATAAAAGCATTCAACAGAAAGACATTATGAGTTTAAGGCCAACTTGAAGCTATCGAAATAGGATAAAGGTCATCTATAGAATCCTCCAAATGTTTGTTAAATTGATCCTCGAAATTTTTTTCCAAGTGTTCCCTTATTTATTTTCAGACCTGCATGAATTTTGTGAAAGAAAAAAAAAAATTAATTTATTTTTAAAATTTTGCACTCGTACCAACTCTTGCACTTTCAATCAGTGCCTGTAATTCTCATGATTCTCTCAATTTGCATACCACCAAAATTTTGTTTTATAAAATGCCAATATCCTTCATATCCCAATGTTCACTCTTTAAATCACAAAAGACATAACATTTTTTTTTTTATTTCTTTTATTAATACACATATAACAAACATTAGTTAACATAACAAATATCATATACAATGATTTACATAACAAAAAAAAAAATATAACAAATTACAAATATTAAATATGTACAACACATTACAATATAATACATAACAACCAATTAATACAATGATAACATATTAATATATATTAATATATTAATCCAATTAATACCATTAATATATATTAATACAAATAAAAACATAACAAACATGAGAACATAATTAATATAATCAAATCAAAACAAACTTAAAACCAGACGTAAAATGTGAAATAACAAGATATATGGAGGATTTTTCGTTAAGCCATATTCAGTGAACCGACGTGCTGCAAGGAGGATCAGATCTGCGTGGATATTCCAAGTTGATTTCTTTCGTTTTCTTGTTTTATCAAGGCCATGAGACCTTGCCTGATGATTTTTCTGACGTGCTCTGGCAGCATGTCCTCTTTCTCTTCTACAGGCATATTCGTGGCAATTCCAGTGGCAACAACAACTTCAGAAATTGTGTTGCAAGCAAAGCTAAATTGTGAAAAATGCAAACAGAGGGCGATGAAGATGGTTGCAAGGATTGAAGATTTGGTAAGCGTCCCCCCTGGAGAAGAAACCATAAACAGTTGGGCAGTATAGACAGATCTTGGGCGTGTAATCCATGTGGCTGTAAGGCTTTAGAATGCAGAGACAGGATTTACAACGGAGAAGAGGATAGCGCAGGACGAGCATCTCTGGTGCGGAACGGTTTGTAGACTGCCGCCAGCGGAATTACATATTTGCTGGATTCGATCCTGGAGCTTGGCTACAGGTCATTCGTATGCCATCCTTGGTTTCCATCTCTAGGAAGATCTATATCTTTCCTGCTGCAAACACAAGAGATTACAAAGAATCAAAATGTTGGGTCTACAGATGCATATTCGCTAACAGATCCATATTGCTCCAAAGGAATAAATATGAGCGATAAGTCTCGTTGCAATATCTTTGAGTTTTATTAACACTTACACACTTCTCAAAGATTTTCACTGCCAGCAAAACCCCTAATTCTCTGTACATTAATTTTAAAACCGTTTTTGTTTTACTTAGTTACCAAAACAGGGTCCCGAAGAACCACGATTTCCTCTTAAACCGTTATGAATTTAAGCAAACGATTTCTGGGTTATATAATTCATTCTATTATGGAAAAAACCCATGTCTTCGTTTGTCTAGATTTTCCCTGTTTTGATCACAAACTGCTTTTCAAAACTGACGTTTTTAAGGGGTTGCGTTTTGAAGATTATCTTTTTCTCATTCACAAAATTCTTTATTGTCGCATTGTAGATTAGTTCTCCAGCAAGAGTATTTTTATTTGAAATAAATCAATAGATTTTTTGATCTTCCAGATCGCACGAAGCGCGGGAAGAGAGCATACTAATCTCTTGATTTATTTTTATTTATGCAGGTTAGCGTGGATGGATAAAACACAATTAAGATTTGCAACAAAAAATACAATTAAGATCTGCGACAAAACCTTGCATTATCTACACTCTTTCTGCAATGTCACGGGGGCGTTTAGACTCCCGGAAGACATAATCTTTCCGATAATCAGGCTCCTGGCTCACCCGTGATACAGAAACAAGACATAGAAATGCAAAAATGTGCTACTGAATTTATTCATGATGATTTATTTTTGGAAAACAAAACTAAAAACTTCTAATGAGATCTCATTTTTATTTTTCTGATCTATTCTACATTAATTTAAAAGATGTTTTATTTTCTAAGTAAAAGCATGCTTCCAGTGAAGCCATCTACGGACTAAAAATTCGAACATGCTCACATCAAGATTTAAAAATTTTACATTACGTTTTTCAAGTATGTGAGAATCCTGTCTTAGAGTTGGCTCAAGGTTATTGTCCTTGCTCTCCAAGAAGTACCTGTTCAACATTGTCAAAGCCCTCATCCGTAGATGGATTAGTGAGAAATGGGGGGTTTAAAATAAAAACTAAATTTAAATTATCTATGTGCGAAAATGAAAAAAAAGAATGCTCCAAACTTTGAATTCCTTTAGGAACCTGCTGTCACCAAGCTCCACAAATTAGTCCATAAAAACAAATGCATAAAATAAAGACTAAATCCTTCTAGTTGCACTTCCCCGGCAACGGCGCCAAAATGTGTGGTCTAAAATGTGGATGCAAATTAGAGCTTAATTTAATGTCAACCCGGGAAGGTAAACTTAGAAGTGCTTATCTAAAATATATAGATCTAGAAGGATTCCTAATAACTAATCAAGCCTAGGTCTAACAATTGTTTGAGATCTATGATTCTCTTACAAGAATACTTTCTACAAGATCTCTTCCAACATTAGAACATCTAATAAGAAATCAAGAGCTGAAATGAAATAAACCTAGATCTAATAATTGTCTGAGATCTTACGGTTCTCTTATAAGAACACCTTCAAATAAGATTCTTCCAATATTAGAATATTTAAGAAAATTTGAAACCTGAAATCAAACAAAAGCATAAAGTAAATTACAAACAAATAAGCATGCAAGTGAGGCCATGGGGGCCCTCCATAACTCCACCAGCACACCACTTCAATGGAGACTCAGATGTAGAAGCAAAATTGAAGTATAATCCTTTATTTCAAAATTCTAAGATTACAAAAACTTCTAGATTACAAAAACTTCAAGATTACAAATGGAGGAGATTGTACTCCTATTTATACAATGGGATGAGTAACAAACTCATAATCATCATCCACTACTTTCCCAAAATATGATCCCACAAATCTCTCAAGCATTTTTAACTACTTTCCCATTATTACAAAATATGATCCCACAAATCACTCAATAAATCTCTCACATATCTTGGATAAGATATGCCAACCATGATTTTCTCCTTAGGATAAGATAAGATATGCCTCCATGATTTTCTCCTTTGCATAATTATCTCCTTAATATGGTGGAGAAGATATTAATTCTTCACATATTTCCTACACATCACAAAACTCACATATTCTTGAGATATATATATAAATATGTATATTTTCTAATAATTAATCATAAATTCACTTGTAATACAAAAATGAATAAAATGGAAAATAAGAAGGTGAAACCCAAATGTATGTATGAAGATGATATGATAAAAGGTTAATGGGATGATGAAATGTAAGGAATAGTGAAGAAAAAGGTAGATGAAAATATGACATTTATGAGTCCCAACAGGTGTGGTGTGATCAAGATTGGTAAGCGATAGGTCAATAAGAAAGGCTTTTAAAGGAATTGTTCCCCTCACCTTCTAAGGGGATCCATCCCTCTCCGCCCTCATCAAGTTAGGATTCAATCCCAGCTAACTGGTAGGCTTCTACCCCTGAGTTCTTTAAACTTAACTTTTATGGTGCAGTAAAAGGAAACTTGAAGCCTACAAGATACAAAGGGATAATACAATATAGTAGAGGTAGGCTTGTGCACATTTATTCTAGAACAATTGGACTGAATAATAACAATGTCACAAAGTTAATGGGCCTTTGTATGGGGCTAGAATATGCTCAAGCACAAAGATTCTCTAAAATTGTAGTGGAAGGAGATTCTCAAATTATAGCTAACATAGCTAGGAAGCTCCAGAATGGATATCATATTCATAAGATGTCATCAAGTTGGAGATTGGAATCTGATCTAGGTGGATGTTGGTGGTCACCCACCTATCCCATTTGGACCCTCACAACTGTCTCTTTCAGCTTTTTCAGTTTCCTAAATTGTCGCATAGTTTACTATTTTTAGCAGTTTTTCGGGTCTTGAACTTCCGGAGCCATTTTGAGGCCCTAAACGACGTTTTTTGGGAAATCTGGGGCAACATGGGCCCATGGACCCATGTTCTCTCCCAAAGTGGTAGTGCTCAGATAGATCTTTCTAACGAGCTATCATTCGCGTCAAACAGAGACCTTATGCCAAAGTTACGACCCCGGGAAACTGATGTACCAATTTACCCAAAACGGGGCCCACAATTTGGCGTTTCATCTTCTAGGGTTAGGTTTTGGAATGTGAAGGGTTTTCCATTGTTTCCCAACAATAAATAGGCCTTCGAGCCTCATTGTAACATAGTTCAGAGGCATGTAGCCGCCACATTCTTCTCAGGAGATAAGCTACCATCGCGCCTAGCTGGTTTATTTTCAACTCTGTTTGTAAGCATATTTCAGTGTTTTCCATTAATGAAATGAAGTATTATTTCCGCTGCATCTTTGTGTATATGGTTATCTCTGTATTTTGTTGCGTTCCTGTTTAAATCCGGATCAGAATCCCTCCTAGAACGGGTCTCCTCCTTGATCTATGAGATTCAAGCTCTAGTTTCTCGCCATGTTAGAAGAACATGTGACAAAATAGTTGATTTCTTGGAAAAATATGGATGTCTTGAAACCTTTGATCAAATAACCTCAAAGTGGGATCTTCTTCTAGATTCACCTCTAAGAAGGACCTACTAGAATTTAGTTCATGAGGATTACATAACCCTAGATGGGGTGATGAACATGATGGTAAGGGGGGGAGGATGTCGCCACCCCACATGGAGAATCATGTTGGGGGATGTGGCACCCACAAATAGTGGAGAAAAATATCTTATGTACATGATTTGTGTATTGATGGAAAGGAGGTTGGAGTGGAGGTCACAAACTACGGATGGAGTACTAAGAAGGTGCATTCATTCAAGGTCAAAGGTTGGCATAATGGAAATTTCTATGTTAAATCTATGGTAGGAGAAGGGGGGAGGAAAGTTGTGGGATTTTAACAATTTGCTTTGATTCCCCAAAGGAAAAATTAGGTAGAGGATTATCCTTGTTCATTCTTGTTCTTTGATTTTAGCTTTAGCCTATTTCCCTCGCACAAGTGTGTTGGGAATTGTAGAATGCAAGGAAAATGTGTGGGAGATGATTGTAGTAGAGGGATGAGGGATCATAAGTTATGTGTTCTTTTCTTTGTCTCTGTGGTTTTCACATTGCACCTTCAATATTGCACCCCTTCTTTTGGTTGAATTTTGGTTTTCTTGTGGGATGGAGGGATTTTGGCCATCCTAGAAGGAGATGGGCTTGTGTGGATGAGTTTTGCTAGTAAGAAATCATAGGCCTCTCCCCCTTGTACAACTGTCAGCCATCACAAGTAAATAAGGTGAGTTTGTGTGCTTTCTATGGGGCAGGGTGACAAGGGGTAGTAAGCTCTGTCCAGGGGGAGGAGAAAATGTGAGAGGATGAGAAAATATAACATTTTGAACTTTGTTTCCATCAGGAAAGGTTATATTTTCTCCTCCTCTCACATTTTTGGTTTCCTTTATGTCGGGGGGAATTTGGCACTCCGGGTATTGACTCAAGCAATTTGGGTTAAATTTGTGAGTTTGGCTATGGGTTTGTTTGGAATTCTAAATGGGTGGGGTGTTGGGCCTGGGTAGTCTCAACCCTAGTAAGGTTTGATTGTTTGTTCAATTATGTCTAGTATGTTGTTTCTGGTGTTAATTATCTTCAACATTTTAATAATAGTGGGATAGATGTCTCTTTAAGGGGTGTAAATTTGAGAAAGGAGGGGGTGATTCAATGTCTTGTTATCTATACTAGATCCGCGAAGGATTTCTTTGGTTTCATCTATGATATCTCACTTAGCAATCCTTAACACCTTGGTACTTTAGAAGACTGATTTATGGTTTATTTCATATGTCAAGTTGTCATGAAGAAGTGGGGTAGTGGTGCTTAAAGCCACTACTATGCTGAGGTGGCAGTCTGTGGGTTGGAGAAATTACCCTGGGGATTTATATATTATTCCCTCTATAAGGGGGTCCATGGGGGTTTGACATGTGGGGTGAATCCTGGTTGGACACAAGCCCTCAATTGGGAGATTTTGTGTTGTGGAAGATGCTCTGTGGCCCTTGATGGGTCAACAATTTTTAATCTTTGGATCAATTGGATTTGGGGACGCAACAATTTCGTGATATAATGTCATGTTAGAGGGCACGAGTTGGGAAAGTGACTGCATATTATCGAGATTGGGCCCTGAGGTGGCAATCCAATATGCAATAAATAGTGGAGGGATACTTTGGGCACTACTTGGAGCTGACACCTCATCCTATTCGAGAAGAAATTCCAAAAAATGAGGCTACAACCCCCATACATAGAGCCCTCCTATATGATAGAAAGGTCTTAATTGAGTGGGTTGAGTGGATCCCAAACATTGGGAAAACCAAGGGCTAGTTAAGTTAGCACATGCAAACCATATACATTTACTAACAGATGAAATTCATTTTGGGGCTTACATTGGTGAACAAGCATGAGCATTGGGAGGATGTCATGCATTCCCTAGATCACCTTCTTAGCCATTTGGGCAAAATGGATTGTAGGTTTGATAGGATTGAGCAACAATTGGGTATTCCTTAGGCAGTGACAACAACTAAAGATGGCTCCAAGGAGCCTATGCAGATTATTGCTTTGAATTGCAACCCCTTTGGATTGTTTTCTGATGACCCCATTATATTTAGTTTTGGACACTATCTCTCTTGGTTTTGTATCCCAAGAAAGGTCCACAATTACATTTTGTATTGTCTTGTTTACTTTTGCTTACAACTATCTTTGTCCTCTCTTTAAAGTTTTTTTTTTTGTTCTCGTCATGTCTTCCCAATGAGAGACTGATGTGGCAATGAAAATTTTTAATGTAACTACTAATTTTCAAAAATAATAGAAGTACACTTAAAAAAATTAAGAGGGAAAACAATTAAAAAAATAGTATATATAAAGATTTATCTTTAAAAAATAAAAAAAAAAACACTAAAATATTTTCAAAAAATAAAATACGTAATTTATAAAACAATTAAAAGCATAAAAATCTAAAAATAATTTAAAAAAATAGTAATATATAGTAAGCATGTCTTTCGGATTAATCACATCAGTGTTATTTGGTCAACGCTTCGACCTTTGTCCTGAGGATGAACCATATTTACTAGGTTTGAAGCGTTGACAAATAATCAATGATGTGATAATATGAAAGAACATGCTTACTACATTATGGATCACGAAAGCCTAAATCTAACAATATAATATAATTAAAATAAAAATAAATAAAAAATTAATGCTAAAATTAAAAAGTTTAATTAACAAAGATAATTGAAAAATTATAAATTTTAGAAAATAAAAGTAAACAACCCATGGAGGTGTTGCCCATTATCACCAAATAAAATGGTACAATGATAGTTGTTCAAATATGTGTGTGTGTGTTTTATATATATATATATATATATGTCTTTTATATATATATTTTAATTTTATTTGTTTATATATTATTTTTATATAGATTTAATATTGTTTTTAATATTATTAAATGTTTTGTAATTAATTTTATTTTTTAATATTTTTTTCTTCTTCCCAAATGGGATATTATCTAAGTGAAAGGGTGGGGGTCGAGTTGTTGTTGTCCCAACTAGTTAAATGACATGGGACATGGTACCACACCTCTATAGGGGATGTTAAAGGCTTGGCTTAGTACGAGGTGACACAACTTGCAAACAATCACCATAGTCATTAATTACCTCTTCAAACTCCACACTAGTCACATCTTCCTCAACTGCAACTTGATTCTCCAGTTTGTATGAGAGCTTGCTAGGCGATGACCTACAAACTCAGGTTCATCTTTGAAAACTCAATGAAGAAGGCCCTCTCATTTCTAATTTGGATCACAACTCTAAAGCAAATTTCTATTAGTTCACTCGAGGGCTCTACTCCATAAAGCCACCACTATTTCCTTACAGGCTCATCAGGCACTCTTCTTTTCTTATGCTCAAAACTCATTCCATGAATGGTCATTGTACCCCCCGACACTGGATAAAGCATCACACCATTGTGAAGTTGTTCTGTACCTACCAGGCAACCTTCTTTCTACACATGGTCACACCTCTTCCTTTCTGGTTCCTTATTTGTTTTCCTATTCATAGTCTCATTGCTCGAATTGCTAGCCCCTATGCCCGCCTGGTGTAAATGCTCTGGCTAATTCTATGTGCATTGCCTCTCTAGGCTCCTCTTTCTCTCCCTCGTGGCTCTCCTTCTTTGATAGTGCATCTCCCTCTATGTATATTTCCTTTCCATCTCCCCTCCCTTCTCTTATGTTAGCAGTTAATCTCTCCTTTTTGTCCTGGTTGCATTCATGGCTCCATCCTACTCCCCTAACTCTCACAAACATGACTCTCTATTAACCCCTTGATGTCCATATTTCAATTCTTTGGCATTTTCCCCTTTCTTGTGATCCCATCATGCCTCATTAGCACACTCGTGTATGTAGGGAAGTGACATACTACCAAGAACGAGCTATTTGCGGAAGTACATACACTTATCACTAATTAAAGGAAATTGTTGCTTGGTTAACAAATATTACCTCATGCCCTATTGAGGATGATCCACCACTCTTTCCTTGCAGTCTCATCAGGAACTCTTCTTTTATTATGCTCAGAACTGATTCCATGAATGGCCATGGTACCCCCCGACACTAGACAAATCATCGTGCCACCGTGAAGTTGTTTTGTACCTACGAGGGAGCCTTCTTTCTACACATGGTCACACCTCTTCCTTTTTGGTTCCTTATTTTTTTCTATTCATAGTCTCATTACTCAAACTTCTAGCCCCTATGGCCACCTGGTGTAAATGCTCTAACTAATTTCATGTGCATTGCCTCTCTAGGATCTTCTCTCTCTCCCTCGTGGTTCTCCTTCTCTAGTGGTGCATCCCCCTATATGTACATTTCCTTTCCATCTCCCCTCCCTTCTCTTACGTTAGCAATTAATATCTCCTTTTTGTCCTGGCTGCATTCATGGCTCCATCCTACTCCCCTAACTCTCCCAAGCATGACTCTCTATTAACCCCTTGATGTCCATCTTCCAATTCTTTGGCATTTTTCCCTTTCTTGTGATTCCATAATGCCTCATCAACACACCCATGTATGTAGAGGAGCGACATACTACCAAGAACGAGCTAGCCGAGGAAGTACATGTACTTATCACTAATTGGAGGAAATTGTTTCCCAGTTCAAAACTATTACCCCATGCCCTATTGAGGATGAGCCCACTACGTTGAGAGAGAGGGGACCTCCTAAAGGCACCACCTTTTGGGTATTGAGGCTCTAGTTAAGTTGGTTGATTGGGTGTCAAACATGAGGCATACAAATGGGTGCTCTTACCAATACATGCAAATGATGGACTTGTATTGGAAAATAAAATTTCTCTTAGGCAGGGTTCTCCTGGATAGGTGTGAGCATCGGGCAGATCATCTCTACTCCATGGAACAATTGTACCTCGATAGGTGTGAGCATCGGGCAGCTCGTCTCTACTACATGGAACAATTGTACCTCCATATGAAGGACCTGGATTAATGGTCAGAGTGCATTGAGCAGCACCTTGGCATTCCTCCCCAACCTAGGTGACAACAAGACTCTCATCCATGTCACACTACTAATTCATACCCCTCTATTTAGTTTCTTGCTATGTCTCTAGTTTCTTCTTCTTTGCTTTTTTAGTTTGTCTCCATGGCCGAAAAGGCCCGCATTTTAGTCTTTGTACAATATATTTTGAACTCCTGGGCATTTTGATGTCATAATGCCTCTATATAGAGGTGTTGTACTATGAAAAAACCCCCCCATTTATAAAAAACAATAGCTAGGCTTAGAGTTGTAAATGGGGACCCTTTTATTTTTTTAGGCTTAGGATAATAAAACCCTAACTCTAAGAATTTTCCTAGCAAAACCTTGCAAAACTAACTAAGGATGAAATCCATATCGCAAATTGCAAATCACACTTTTCCACATGATCATGTTAAAAAACCGTTACAAAAGTGCGATATGCGATTAGATCTCCCGCTACGATAACATCACCTGGTCATTTTGCAATTGCATTTTGCTTAAGATATCTAGTAGTGCTATACTGTATCCTTCTTAAAACCGCGATGAGCGATTAAGTCCGATAAAATGTGTGGAATAATTACGTTTTAAATGCTAAAACAAACGAGTTGACAGGTTATTAAATATTTAGCGGCCCGAGGAAGGATAATCATTTTCTTGGTTATGGTAGTTATAATCGAGTATCTCGTTAAAACCTTTCTCACGATCCAAAGTTATTTCATAGAAGTTTTCAATCTGAATTGCTAGATATCATCTGCGTTGATATATCTTGTCTATCTCAAGAAAGCAACAAAAGACATGTCCCTTAGAAAGGTGATGCAGAAATAGAGCAAACTGACCATTATTGAAGCTGAGTTTATAGAGATGGCTCATATCTTTGTTGATACAGTTTGTGATGTTGTTGGAGGCGCAACAGCTTGGGAAGTAATTTACAATAGGCTGGAGGATGAGCATCCTAAAATCACTATTATGAGAGAAACAACTTATTCCAAAAGGCCTTCAAAACTCCAATGTAGAGATGCTTCCTGTTCATTCCTTCATAGGATAGGAGCAAGGGCTAAAACCCTCCCCTATACAAATATGATCAGGTGGATGATTGAAAACCTTATAATTGAAGATAGGCAGTTCAAGAATTCAAAGATGGAGCTCATTGGGTCATTCAGAGCAGAGGATCTGAAGAAGATGTACCAAATACCTGATCCCCAAGATATCTATGATGATACATTTGTGGCTAACTTTGCAACCAAACCCATTCAAGCTAGTTTAGGGTTGGAGGGTGTTGTACAACAAATTCAAGTATGAAAAATCAGGTATGTATGCTATAGCCTCTTTGGCGAACCCCTACAACTATGCAATATCCATGTTATGTAGATTGTATGGGCTACCCAATAATACTAAGTTTTCAATTGAATGGATTCCTCTGATTGATGCCTGCGTTAATTTCCATATCATGAATTGGCATTCCATCCTACTTGAAAACCTAGCCACCACCATTATCGAATATTGACAAAAGAAAGCCTCCTTCTCAGATAACCTCCCTCCCTTCTATTTTAGTGCCTACATTATGGATGCTATTTGTTTTTGCACAACATTTCCAACCATAGGTTGGAAATGGACCTTATAAGATCCTTACCCAATCCATCTAAGTCATAAACAAATATGGGAGTCACATTACATATCTCACTTCTATAAGATATTCCATGTTGTTGTGTTGCCCCTACATCAAATTATTTTCAATAAAAATCCCTTAGGTTCTCCCAAGAAGCTGCAATAGACCTGCTTACTGTTGGCAAGTATTTTATTGAAGAGTGGTTCACCTATATTAGGGTTTTTATGATGCATTATGATGCATGTGTTGTACTTGATGGCAACCCTCTCATAGAAGATCATCTCACTTGTATACATTCAGATGAATCTACAAATATCAAATGTGACAGAGTGCATGGGTTACCGGACAGCAAAAAGGGATCAGATGACAATTCACAAGTAATCTTTGCCATCAAGTCCAAAGGGGGAGATTGTTGGCATTATGTTTCTGGTAATGGTTA
>APFE030049732.1:17152-71042 GCA_000404065.3 Pinus taeda | reverse complement strand
GTCGCCGCAGGAGGCGCCACAGGAGGCGCCGCAGGAGGCGCCACAGGAGGCGCCGCAGGAGATCTGGTTATCTGGGTGACTTACTGGTACTTGATGATCATTTGATATTTATGGATCCAGTATGAAAATTGGATGAAACGTGGCCTTTCAGATTATGTGTTGTGCTTCAGTGTATCCATTATGAAAATTGATGAAACGTGGTACCTGGAGGAGAGAAGATTGTAGGCCAGCACCTACGTACTAGTACTTAAGCTAGTACAAAAGCAAAGGGGAATCTTTGGAGAATTGTAGCAGGTAGCAGCCTGCGTACTAGTAAATGGATCGGCTAGTACAAGAGCAAAGGGGGTTGTAGCTCCCGTACTGGTATAAGACTGCACCAGTACAAATATTGTAAAAGGATTTTCTTATTAAGAAGAAGATTGAGATGACTTGCAGCAGGTGGTTTTCTCCCGCATTGGGTTTCCCCCTTATATCATGGTGTTCATGTGTGTGCCTTATGTGTGATGATCTATTCTATTTTACTGCATCTGTTAACTGATAATATGGTTGATAATGTTCTAATGCACTCATTGAAGATCAATTAGCTTAATCATAAGAAGTTGTGGAAGTAGCATATATGAATCAGAGTTTGGAAATGAAAAGTTGTATTAATGTGATAATACTGATTCACCCCCCCCCTCTCAGTATTATTTCCAACACACATTACATATCTCACTTCTATAAGATATTCCATGTTGTTGTGTTGCCCCTACATCAAATTATTTTCAATGAAAATCCCTTAGGTTCTCCCAAGAAGCTGCAACAGACCTGCTTACTGTTGGCAAGTATTTTATTGAAGAGTGGTTCACCTATATTAGGGTTTTTGGTAGCACAGCTGATCCACACGTCCTTCCTTTATATGTTTCTGATAAGTTATTAGCAAGAGAGATTTCCTACCAAACTGTGGGAAAGGGCCTGACTAAAGTTCTTAAAGACGACAAGAAGTCATTATGGCCCATTTTCCCTGTCAAATGAGGTTCTTTTGCTTTAGCCAATTTTGTTCATGCCACTAAGGAATCAACACATATGGAAGCCCTCAGGCTTCATACATTTCCCAAGAGGCAGTTTGATCTAAACAAAGTGGAATACAATGTTACTACTGGAGTTAAACTCAAACCATACAATCACGATGATAATCATTTTGAGGATTTGTTACAGTCAGTCGTATCCTTCGAACAAGCATTCGAATGGGAAAAAGCAAATATGAAAACTGAATATTTTCGAAGATTTCAGGAATTCAAAGATGAGAGGCTCTGGGTGATCCCAATGCATCTATTAAAACCCGAGGATAAGACTACTCCAAGCATCACTATTGATAGTGGAGGCCCTAGCTCTCAAATAGACTCTCAGGTAAACATTGAGAAGACACTAGACATAGGGAAGTCCCAAGATGCCGACAGCACAATGGAGTCCAGCAGAAAGTCGACTGAGAAGCAACTGATGATCACCCCAGCTACAGAAATCGGTTCAGAGACCAAAGGCGGTAGTTTGGAGCAGGAGTGGGAACAATTTAATAAAAAATTGCAAGGCACTCCCAAAGCCTCAAATTCCCAAGAAACAAAGGAATTCGAAACTCCTCTGCATGTTCAAAAGGATACAGAGCCCAAGTCTGCCGACAAAAAATCTACACCTATGGACGAACAAGCAATAACATCCCAGCATATTGAAATTATCCCTGCTCTACCCAGATCGGAGATTGTTCTCAAAGTGACTGAAATACCTCCACTTGATGTGTTCTATAGCCCTCTCCACAAGGCTATAGTTAGAAGGAAGAGGAAAAGGAGAAGGGTAGATGCACGTGAATTCCCACCTGGAAATAAGCCCATGGACGTGGTCTGGAAGGACTTTCCTTTCAGTCCGGCCTAGAACTTGACTAGACTATTGATGCAGGAGCATTCACCCAAGAGAAAACCATTGTAATTAAGTAGATATAGGGGGTCATGTATTTTTATGAAATTTGGATTCCTAAGTGATGAATTAATGTAATTTAGGATTTTAAGTGCATAGAATAGGAATAAATAAGATAATGTGAGGATGTTGTAAATTCTCTCAAATAAATGAGAACATGAGTGGGTAGTAATGACAGAAGTGTCAAAAGTCAATTATAACTCTTACACGGTTGCATGATTCGAGGAAATAGAGGGAGAGATTTTTGGAATTAATTGAAACTAGAAGTAGACATAGTGGACAGAGGATTTAGGAGTTGGTTCAGTAGATATAAGAGTCGAACCAGGATGAGTTGAATAGAACTCACTAGCATATATATAAGCCTATGGGCAGAGTAAGAAGAAGTGGCCACTGATGACGAGGAACAGGCCTGTGAGAGACAAAGAGTCTCATTCTGTAATCGCTGTTCATATTTATATATATAGAAGTCTATTCTGGACTGTGTGAATGCATGAAATTATATTTAATGATTGAATTACATATAAATGGTGAATTCGTAGGTTCTATAACTGTGGTTGTAGGCAGAGTTCTGGTGAAGAACACTCAGAGAGAGGAGAAAGAGCCAGAAGAATTGTAATGGATCATCGAGTCCAATTGAAGCATCAGAGCGGAGCTCTGGAGAGAAAGCGAAATTGAGAGTTTGAGGAGTTAATCTCAGAAAGAGTTGAACAGTGGAAACAACGAGGAACCAGAACCTTTTGAAGGATCGACCCACAGAGGAAATGCTGAAAAAATAGCGTAAAAACCCAAGTAAAAGGAAGAGTGAGAAGTGAAGTATTGACTCTCAACAGCCGTTGGATCATTTAAATCAACAACCAGGATTAAGTTGCATCAGTAGAACCCTTTTTAAGTTATTAGAATGGGTCATTAAATTATAGCGATAGTGACCAACTGATTAAATGTGGACCGCCAGATCATGATTCAGATCGACGGTCCAGATCTAATCGCTAATCGCATTATCAAAGGTTAAGGCAGAAGAGTTAAGCGCAAGGACCAGCGATATGCTGATAGCGATAAATCCGATCGGCGATCGGAGGTCGTGGTGATCACTTATCAGAGTTTAGAGGAGTGGCATGGTAGAAGGTTAACATAGAAGGTGGACACTAATGACGTAGGGTTACCCCCGCGCATACCCACAATATGCATAATATGCATAAATACCTCTGTCCCAGGTAATTGACTCTCATAGGAGTCAAATATTCATAATATCAAAGTTTAAGGCCCTCTTATCATCAGTTCCTTTGTGTTGGAACCAATCACCCCGCCTAAACCTCCTATCGGGACTATCCACCTTCTTATAACATTCATTATCCCTTTTGTTAAAGCCTTTCTCAGATTTTTATTATCGAGACTCTAAAACCCCTTCAGAACCTTTATATAACCCCTTAAGCCGCACACACACACACACACACATATATATATATATATATATAGATAGATAGATAGATAACCACCCAAGTCTATTCTGGACTGTGTGAATGTGTGAAATTATATTGAATGATTGAATTACATATAAATGGTGAATTCGTAGGTTCTGTAACTGTGGTTGCAGACAGAGTTCTGGTGAAGAACTCGCTAAGAGAGGAGAACGATTCAGAAGAATCGTAATGGATCATCGAGTCCAATTGAAGCATTAGAGTGAAGCTCTGGAGAGACAGCAGAGTTGAGAGTTTGAGGAGTTAAGCTCAGAAAGAGTTGAATAGTGGAAGTAATGAGGAACTAGAACCTTTTGAACAATTGACCCATAGAGGAAATTTTGAAAAAATAACATAGAGACCCAAGTAAAAGGAAGAGCGAGAACTGAAGTATTGACACTCAGCAGCCGTTGGATCATTTATATCAACAACTAGCATTAAGTCGTGTCGGTAGAACCCTTTTTAGGTCATTAGAACGGGTCATTGAATTATAGCGATAGTGACCAATCGATTAAACATGGACCGTCGAATCAAGATTCAGATCGACGATCCAGATCTAATCGCTAATCGTATTATCAGAGGTTTAAGGCAGAAGAGTTAAGCACAAGGACCAACGATACACCGATAGCGATAAATTCGATCAGCGATCGGAGGTTGGGGTGATCACTTATTGGAGTTCAGAGGAGTGGCGTGGCAGGAGGTTAACATAGAAGGCAGACACTAATGACGTGGGGTTACCCCTGCACATACCCACAGTATGCATAAATATGCATAAATACCTCTGTCCTAGGTAATTGATTCTCAAAGGAGTCAAATCTTCATAATATCAATGGTTAAGGCCCTCTTATCATCAAATCTTTTGTGTCGAAATCAATCACCCTACCTAAACCTCCTATCGGGACTATTCACCTTCTTATAACATTCATTATCCCTTTTGTTAAAGTCTTTCTTGAATCTTTCTTATCGGGACTCTAAAAACCCTTCAGAACCTTTATATAACCCCTTAAGCCGCAGAAACCAATTTCAGACTGTGTGAATGCGTGAAATTATATTGAATGATTGAATTACATATAAATGGTGAATTTGTAGGTTTTGTAACTGTAGTTGCAGGCAGAGTTCTGGTGAAGAACACACAAAGTGAGGAGAACGATTCAGAAGAATCGCAATGGATCATCGAGTCCAATTGAAGAATCAAAGCAGAGCTCTGGAGAGACAACGAAGTTGAGAGTTCAAGGAGTTAAGCTTAAAAATATTTGAACAATGGAAACAACGAGGAACCAGAACCTTTTGAAGAATCGACCCATAGAGGAAATGCTAAAAAATAGCGTAAAAACCCAAGTAAAAGGAAGAGCGAGAAGTGAAGTATTGATGCTCGGTAATCGTTGGATCATTGAGATCAACGGCCAAGACTAAGTCACGTCGGCATAACCCTTTTTAAGTCATCAGAACGGATCATTGAATTATAGCGATAGCGACCAGCCGATTAAACGTGGACCGTCGGATCAAGATTCAGATTGACGGTCCAGATCTAATCACTAATCACATTATCGGGGGTTTAAGGCAGAAGAGTTAAGCGTAAGGACCAGCGATATGCCGATAGTGATAAACCCGATCGGCGATTGGAGGTTGGGGTGATCGTTTATCGGAGTTCAGAGGAGTGGTGTGGCAGAAGGTTAACATAGAAGGCAGACACTAATGACACAGGGTTACCCCCGCACATACCCACAATATGCATAAATACCTCTGTCCCAGGTAATTGACTCTCAAAGGAGTCAAATCTTCATAATATCAATGGTTAAGGCTCTCTTATCATAAGTTCCTTTGTGTCGGAACCAATCACCCCACCTAAACCTCCTATCAGGACTATTCAACTTCTTATAACATTCATTATCCCTTTTGTTAAAGCCTTTCTCAAATCTTTCTTATCAGGACTCTAAAAACCCTTCAGAACCTTTATATAACCCCTTAAGCCACATATATATATATATATATATATATATTATATATATATATTTATATATTATGTAATGTATGTATGTATGTATGTATGTATTGTATATATATATCTATATATTCTATATATATATATATGTATGTATGTATATATATATATATATATATATATATATATATATATATATATATATATATATATTATATTGTATATGTTATATGTATATGTATATGTATATGTATATGGTTATGTATATGTATATATGTTATATGTATATGTATATATATATATATATATATTGTATATGTATATATGTATATGTATGTATTATGTATATGTATATGTATTTGTATATGTATATGTATATGTATATGTATTATGTATATGTATATTATATATATATATATATATATATATATTATATATATATATATATATAACCACCCAATTCTATTCCTGACTGTGTGAATGCGTGAAATTATATTGAATGATTGAATTACATATAAATGGTGAATTCGTAGGTTCTGTAACTATGGTTGCAGGTAGAGTTCTGGTGAAGAACACGCAGAGAGAGGAGAATGATTTAGAAGAATCGTAATGGATCATCGAGTCCAATTGAAGCATTAGAGTGGAGCTCTAGTGAGACAACGAAGTTGAGAGTTCGAGGAGTTAAGCTCAGAAAGAGTTGAACAGTGGAAACAACGAGGAACCAGAACCTTTTCAAGAATCGACCCACAGAGGAAATGTTGAAATATAGCGTAAAAACCCAAGTAAAAGGAAGAGCGAGAAGTGAAGTATTGACACTCAGCAGTCGTTGGATCATTTAGATCAACGGCCAGGATTAAGTCACGTTGGCGGAACCCTTTTTAAGTTATCAGAACGTGTCATTGAATTATAGCAATAATGACCAGCCGATTAAACGTGGACCGTCGGATCAAGATTCAGATTGACAGTTCAGATCTAATTGCTAATCGCATTATTAGAGGTTTAAGACAGAAGAGTTAAGCGCAAGGACTAGCGATACACCAATAGCGATAAATCTGATCAGCGATCGGAGGTCGGGGTGATTGCTTATCGGAGTTCAGAGGAGTGGCGTGGCAGAAGGTTAACATAGAAGGCAAACACAAATGACACAGGGTTACCCCCGCACATACCCATAGTATGCATAAATATGCATAGATACCTCTTTCCCAAGTAATTGACTCTCAAAGGAATTAAATATTCATAATATCAATGGTATCAATTCCTTTGTGTCGGAACCAATCACCCCGCCTAAACCTCCTATCGGGACTATTCACCTTCTTATACATTCATTATCCCTTTTGTTAAAGCCTTTCTCAAATATTTCTTATTGGGACTCTAAAAACCCTTCAGAACCTTTATATAATCCCTTAAGCCACATATATATATAACCACCCAAGTCTATTCTGGACTGTGTGAATGCATGAAATTATATTGAATGATTGAATTACATATAAATGGTGAATTCGTAAGTTCTATAACTATGGTTGCAGGCAGAGTTTTAGTGAAGAACACGCAGAGAGAGGAGAACGATTTAGAAGAATCGTAATGGATCATCGAGTCCAATTGAAGCATCAGGGTGGAGCTCTGGAGAGACAATGAAGTTGAGAGTTTGAGGAGTTAAGCTCAGAAAGAGTTGAACAGTGGAAACAATGAGGAACCAAAACCTTTTGAAGAACCAACCCACAGAGGAAACACTGAAAAATAGCATAAAAACCTAAGTAAAAGGAAGAGAGAGAAGTGAAGTATTGACGCTCAGCAGCCGTTGGATCATTTAGATCAACGACTAGGATTAAGTCGTGTCGGCGAAACCATTTTTAAGTCATCGGAATGGATCATTGAATTATAGCGATAGTGACCAGCCAATTAAACGTGGACCGTCAGATCAAGATTCAGATTGACGGTCCAGATCTAATCTCTAATCGCATTATCAGAGGTTTAAGGTAGAAGAGTTATGCGCAAGGACCAGTAATACACCAATAGCGATAAAGCCGACCGGTGATCAGAGGTCCGGTGATCGCTTATCGAAGTTCGGAGGAGTGGCGTGGCAGAAGGTTAAGATAGAAGGCAGAGCCGACGACATGTATAGTGGCGAATCTATAATATTTGAGATCCGCTATATGTGGTTGGAGCAGATTTCCTATGTATTCCATGTATTTGCGTAAAGTGTGTGCCTGAGTCTTTTAAGACTAAAATATATATATTGTATGTTTTAACCTCGTACAAAAATTACCTGCATATGAATTCTAAAACACAAAAAAATAAACATTGCGAGAGCATAACACATAAAATACATATACACAGAGGATTTCCCACTGGATCCCAAAACTGGGACTACGAGCTTGATTTTTCATTATATTCCTTACAATGTTACAATACATATGTATACATGTCGAAGCATCCAATACCATGGAACGAAAAACATTGCATCCAAAACCATGGACCGAAAACCATAGGTAGGTTCGCCCAACCTAATATAGGGTCCAAATTTTTTTTTCCCGGGGCGTTGCCCTAGACCTCGAGGACTACTCGCCCCCTCAAACCCCTCAGACAGGGTTGTTGCCCCACTTGTGACCCCCACTGCACAATCGGCCAACAAAGGGGGGGCTCCGCCCCCCTCTAACCCCCCCAGTTCACTACGTAGGTTAGTTGTGGAAAGAATATAACACAACCCAACATATATTACATTCCGATAGTCGCATATCGAAAGGGAAGGGGCAACGAGGACCCGTGGAGAAAGTGCCAATAGCCGATTGCAATAGAGGTACAGCCTCAGAATCTATGCTGAATCCATATGGAAGGCAGAAAAAGGTATGTTTGCAGGCATTTTCCTTTGTAAAATGGTTTTAAGGAAAATAGCACCGATAAAGGGATTTTATGTGTTAAATATGTATTAACCAAAGGTTAAGAGGGTGGCTATATATATATCTACACACACAGATATATATATATATATATATATATATGCGGCTTGCGGCTTAAGGGGTTATATAAAGGTTCTGAAGGGTTTTTAGAGTCCCGATAAGAAAGATTTGAGAAAGGCTCTAACAAAAGGGATAATGAATGTTATAAGAAGGTGAATAGTCCCGATAGGAGGTTTAGGCGGGGTGATTGGTTCCGACACAAAGGAACTGATGATAAGTGGGCCTTAACCATTGATATTATGAAGATTTGACTCCTTTGAGAGTCAATTACCTATGACAGAGGTATTTATGCATATTGTGGGTATGTGCGGGGTAACCCTGCGTCATTAGTGGTATCAGAGCCAGGTTTGTAATCAGAGTGGGGAAAGATTTCCTATGAAAATGAGTTTGCACACAGAAGAAAGTAATGTGCATAAGGCTACAACAGAAGATTACAGGGGAACTTTTGGAGTTCTTGGGAGATTGTAGCAGTTCCAGCAGAGGCTTGGAGTAGACAGGAACAGAGGATTCCTTGAAGAAAAATCAGAGCAAGTTTTCTTAGTACAAGCTCTAAAGGAAATAGGACTTGGAGACCAAACAGAGGATGATCCATTAAAAGTGCAGAGGAATGGGAGAACAAGATCATACATAGATCTTGGAGGTAAGATAGTGTATTTGGTTTCAAATTGAAATTAAAGATTGTGGTTGCAGATGAAGTATCTCAGCAAAGGACAGCAAGAGAAGCTGTGAGAGGAGAACTAGATGTGTTCTTGAAGACAGAGTAAAGAAAACACTTTGAAGAAGTGGTAGTGAACCTGAAGAATCCAACAAGAGGTTAGACAGAGAGAGAGAGAGGACAACTAAAGTGTTCATAAGAGATTGCAGAAGCCTAGAAGGAGCAAAGTTGTTGCTCAAGAGGAGGTTTCAGATAGAGGACCCATGCTTACCAAAGGACTGAGTGATGAGAGCTTAGTGAGTTAAGATTGCAACGAGGAGGACTAGCTGTTGCAGAGGTTTGTTGCAGATGAGTGAGAAGCTCATGAAGAAAGAGGAGAAGAAGATGACTACTGATAGTCATAGCAAAGGTTCAGAGAGAAGCCACAGTAGAGGATATGAGAAGAATAATTCCAAAGCAGATGGCAAGAGACTGAGTCAAGAGGAGATTGACAAGGAGTTGGCTAAGATGAGAAAAGAACTTGATGTGTTAACAATGCAGCTAGAAGAAAACCAGAGACAAGGTTGGGTATTAAGGAAGAAGCCAGTGGAGTGGCATGAGATATAGAGAAGGCTACAACAAAAGCAATTAAAGTGGATGAGGGAAAAACTCAATGAAGTTGAGTTGGAAATGGAAGAGTACATTTGTGAACCAAAACAGAGAGAAATTCTGGGAGAAAGTGAATACTACACTAAAGCTAAAGAATGGAGATTAAGTGAAGATCTCATTGACTATTGGGATAGTTCAAAACAACATGAGGAGATGTTGACTAAAGATGAAGAGCTGATGTATAAGGCCATCAAGCCTTGTGTTTTTGAACCTAATAGTTTTGGTGTGCTTGCAGGATGCATAGGAGAGAATAGACAGTATTGTGAAGCTATCGAAAGCATGGAGGACTATCTTACAGAAGATGAATACTCTGAGATGAAGTTGAATAGATCTCTTGAACGAGAGTATGCGGAGCAATGTATTTTAGGGGATAAAAGGTACTCTTGAGTAGCAAAGTATGATGAAGAAGATCTCTCAAATGAGGAAAGTATTGAGTTGTTACAACAGAAAGAACTCATTGACAAATTAATAATTGGAGCTCTTACAAGACAAGAACCATTCCTTGTGAAGGAAAGAGATGAAGTTGAGTCTGAGGAGATGAATCATGTATAAAATTTAGAGCAACAAGGAAATGTGATGAATGAAGAGTTGAGTAAGACCACCAGGTCTTATGGTTTTAAAATTAATAATTTGTGGATGATTGTAGGTACATCACAGGAGGATGAACAATCTTTAGAGTTTGTCAGAGAGAAGGAGCAGAATCTGAAATCTATTTAGAACAAGTTTGAGATGGCATGATCTCAGAATTAGAAGGAGACAGAAGAATCACTTGGGTGTAGGTAGCAGAATGATCAAGCTGTCATAGAGGATGAAGATGGTAGTCTTATTTCAATGAAGACTGAAGAAATGTTGTACCAAAGAAATGATCCAATGAATGTCATTGGGGAAGGACAGAGGTTGTTTGAAGATGATATGGAGGTTCTTAAAGAACAAGAGGGTAAGGATGAGAGGGAGGCAGTAAGAATCAAACAATTTCAAAGAAGAATTAACCAACAACAGGCTAAGGAAAAAGAAGTTCACTACTATGAACAAAAGAAAAGAGATATCATTGAAACAGATGATGTGGAAGAAAGGCTAATTAACAGTGTCATTAATTCTTCTGGGAATTCAAAACAACATACTGATGTGCTAACAGAGGAGAAAGAAACAGTACAACAAACTGAATTGTTGCCAAAGGAAAATAAGGCATTGAAGCCTTATGTTTTTTATTTTAACAAGTATTTTGTGAATGCAAGTTTTGTTGCAGATGCTGGAGGAAATTTGGCACAGATGAGCAGCCAAATAAATATGAAAGAAGAGGATTATGTGGAGGAAATTAATCCATGGAACAGAGATACTCAATTGTTGGAGAGAATGTTGGAAGGACAGAATTCAATGCAAAAATTAGATGTTGCAGAGGGAGATATCCTTAAGGATATTCAGGAAGTTTGGGTGGAGGCAATGTCTACAATGATAACAAGATCAAGGGTAGAAGAAAATAAACAACAATTTGAAGAGTTAGAGGACAAAAACAACAACTTGAAAAAAAGAGATAAGAAGCAGAACATGGACCAGTCCAAGGATGTAATGGAGACGGAGATTGAAGAGATGTGGCAGCTGATGATGAAGCAATACAAATGGAGAAAAATGGTAGTAGCAGGAAGCATGATCAATCAAAGTTTGAACCTGATTGACAAGAAGAAGAAGATGGAGAAAAAGACAGCAGAAGTAAAACAATGACAAAAGAACAAGACACTTGGGCAGCTACAAAACAAAGTGTGGGATCCAGGAAGATAAAGATCAGAAGACACATGATCAGGAGATCATGAATATTTTCTACTTTGGGAGTCTGATGCAGGAGCATTCACCCAAGAGAAAACAATTGTAATTAAGTGGACATAGGGGGTCATGTATTTTTAGGAAAGTTGGATTCCTAAGTGATGAATTAATGTAATTTAGGCTTTTAAGTGCATAGAATAGCAATAAATCAGATAACGTGAGGATGTTGTAAATTCTCTCAAATAAATGAGAACATGAGTGGGTAGTAATTACAGAAGAGTCCAAAGTCAATTATAACTCTTAAACAATTGCATGATTTGAGGAACTAGAGGGAGAGCTTTTGGGAATTAATTGAAACTAGAAGTAGACATGGTGGACAAAGGATTTAGAAGTTGGTCCAGTAGGTATAGGAGTCGAACCAGAATGAGTTGAATATAAATCACTGGCATATATGTAAGCCTACGGGCAGAGTAAGAAGAAGTGGCCACTGATGACGAGGAATAGGCCTGTGAGAGACGAAGAGTCTCATTCTGTAATTGCTGTTCATATTTATATATACAGAAGTCTATTATGGACTATGTGAATGCATGAAATTATATTGAATGATTGAATTACATATAAATGGTGAATTCGTAGGTTCTATAACTATGGTTGTAGGCAGAGTTCTGGTGAAGAACATGCAGAGAGAGGAGAACGATTCAGAAGAATCGTAATGGATCATCAAGTCGAATTGAAGCATCAGAGTGGAGCTATGGAGAGATAGTGAAGTTGAGAGTTCGAGGAGTTAAGCTTAGAAAGAGTTGAACAGTGGAAACAATGAGGAACCAGAACCTTTTGAAGAAACTACCCACAGAGGAAATGCTGAAAAAATAGTGTAAAATCCCAAGTAAAACGAAGAGAGAGAAGTGAAGTATTGAAGCTCAGCATCCATTGGATCATTTAGATCAACGACCAGGATTAAGTCACATTGGTGGAACTCTTTTCAAGTCATCGGAATAGGTCGATGAATTATAGCGATAGTGACCAACCGATTAAACGTGGATCGTCGGATCAAGATTCATATGAACGGTCCAGATCTAATCGCTAATCACATTATCATAGGTTTAAGGTAGAAGAGTTTAGCGCAAAGACTAGCGATATGCCGATAGTGGTAAAGCCAATCGGTGATCGGAGGTCGAGGTGATCGCTTATTAGAGTTCGGAGGAGTGGCGTGGCAGAAGGTTAATATAGAAGGTAGACCTAACAACATACAAAGTGGTGAATCTATAATATTTGAGATCCACTATATGTGATTTGGAGCGAATTTCCTATGTATTCCATGTATTTGCGTAAAATGTGGGCCCGAGTCTTTTAAGACTAAAATATATATATTACGTTTTGATAGTCTCATATTGGAAGGGAAGGGGCAATGAGGACCCGTGGAGAAAGTAACGATAGCTGATTGTGATAGAGGTACAACCTCAAAATCTGCACTGAAGCCATACGGAAGGAAAAAATAGGTATGTTTGCAGGCATTTTCCTTTGTAAAAGGGTTTTAAGGAAAATAGTGCTGATAAAGGGATTTTATGTGTTAAATATATATTAACCAAAGGTTAAGAGGGTGGTTATATATATATATATATATATATATATATATATATATATATATGCGGCTTAAGGGGTTATATAAAGGTTCTGAAGGGTTTTTAGAGTCCTGATAAGAAATATTTGAGAAAGGTTTTAACAAAAGGGATAATGAATGTTATAAGAAGGTGAATAGTTCCGATAGGAGGTTTAGGTAGGGTGATTGGTTTTGACACAAAGGAACTGATGATAAGAGGGTCTTAACCATTGATATTATGAATATTTGACTCCTTTGAGAGTCAATTACCTAGGATAGAGGTATTTATGCATATTTATGCATACTGTGGGTATGTGCAGGGGTAACCCTGCGTCAACTATCATAGTTCATAGGAGCATATGCATCGGCCACTATGGACAAGGATACTGAAGTTTCTACTCTACTAAGGGAGAAAGAGGAAAGAATTGCACAGCTCGAAGAAGAGCTCGAGGCAGAGAAAGCAAGCACAAACAGGAAGGTGGTGGAGCAACTAAAACAATTGCAGCAAGACATGGAGGTTTTGAAAATTAGCCACGAGGCCGATATATTGGTCAAAAATATGCAACTCTACGAAATGCAACAATCCATGGAAAGATACAAGGCATTCCCACTACTGAGGAGTTCATCAAAGAGGCCTTGGAATTAAATTCCCTTCTGGTGAGATAGCAAGAGTATTTCTGCCAAAAGATGTCCCATATTACTCCCTATCTGACTACTAGTGACCAAATGACAGATAAGGCAATCAACCAGAGAATGGAGTTTAATGAGTTCATTGAGTGATAGGAAACAAAAGATGGAAAGAAGGCCAATCTACCCAAGATTGAAGAAACTCATAAAGACATTCTCTTTACAGATTGGGATGCCAGAATCAAATAGGTTGAACTAGAAGTTGCAAGGGCAGCAGGAGTATCAAAGAACATCGTCAAAGCAGTGAACCACATCCTGTTCACCACCAATCTCATCAAGGAAGGAAATATGAAAGAAATGTCTGATTTAACTGCTCTATATAAAGACTGGAAAGAGAAGGCGGGGATTCAGAAAGAGGCAATTGTGAAACTGGCTATGATCAACTGGGAGTCATATTGGTAGTATATGGTTAAGTCACATAGCCAAATTATGACTCTCAATTGTTCCCTTCACATGACTCAAAGGATGTTGCCACCGCTCATCGATGCAATCTTCACTAAACAACTCATGACTCATTTCGGGCCACCTCCTCAAATTCAACCGATGACTGATATTTGTGACTTAAAGAACAAGCTGGCATACAACAAGTCATCCTCTTAGTTTTGCTTATTTAGCCTCTATTTATTTTTGGAGTTAGTTACCTATTTAGGAGGAAGGTTGTTTGAAACCTCCTCAAATTTTGTATAATCTATTTTTGCACTTTTAGTTAGAGTAGTATTTATACCCTTCTCATGCATTTAGAGAAAGGTCCAAAATTTTATCAAAAACATTTGCAAAGAATGCACTATTGTAAGTTTGTGAATGCTTTGGTGAAATGATGGAACATGATCGTTTCTTTTAGATATCAGACTATTTTCCTTTGTTGATGCACTTTTGTATTCTTGGGAGACAATTTGATTTGAAGAAAGAAGTTGGTCTATGTCATTTGTCAAATGAGCAGGACTTCACACATATGGTACTATTATCATCTATGATTGATTCTGTTTACATTTCATTAGTGGCAAAACTTTACTTTCATGGATTATATGTGAGATTTATTACTTCTATTAAGTGTTAATTGCACTTTTGTATGATGCCTAGCTGAAGTTGTGATTTTCATATATAACTCATCATATATGCGATATATTTTATGAATTCCTTTGACTAACTATTTAGTCAAAGGAATTATCTTTTACGTTATCATCTCCGTTTAGTTGTGTTCAATCTTTATTATCACATGCTAAATAGATATCCTTGTAGATATCATATCATATAAGAACACCCGGGTATATATTAGAATAAGTTAGTTAGAGGAATTGCATTGCAGAATAGATAGCTTAGATTATCATTATTCTATTGCAAGGCACTCATAAACCACCCACTCTCATCTTAAAACCCACACTGGGAAACTAGTCCCATTATCCCCAGTCGGAGCCACCACTTTAAATAGAAAAGGAGTTGTCTTAAGGTCTGAACTGGGTGGTTAACCCCCATATTTCGGCAACAAAACTTTGAGGCCGCAACAAGAGGGTGAATTTTGGGATATGGTCAGGTTTTCCTAACAACCAATTTATTTATTATTTATTTTTTAAATTAAAGAATTTGTGTCAAGTTTTTTTTTAAGGTGCAATCTAACTAATAAATGAAATTACTTTTTTGACTGGAATATGGCAATACAAATTTGAGCAAGATTGTGATTTATTATTGTTTAAAATACACTTTTGAATGTATAAATGGATTTATCATCTCAAAATGTATAAATGGTTTTGTGTCAAACATTGTAGATTAAACATATTAAACTTATGATTCTTAAAAATCTCCACTAGATTTGGGGCAAAATTGACTAGAACAAGTGCCTAGAAAAGTAACATTTCGTCTATTAGTTAGACAACCATTTTATAATTGTGTTTTTTTAATGATTTTATGTACATTAATGATGATTTTATAAACCATAGTTAAAAAAATAGTGTAATTTTAATGCCCCATTAAAAGGGGTCAAGTTGCCTTATAATAAAATTTCAAATAAGCTATAATTTTAACCGTAAAAAAAATTGATCTTGGTATAAACCACTCTCTGACTTAGGTATTGATTTTTAGAACTTTTCATAGTCATGATATTTGGTTGTTAATGTCATTGCTGAAAAATGTTTGAATTTTCACCTTAAAACAAGGCGTGATGTTGCATCACCACATTTGCATTTTGGGGTGTTTTTCCATGTCCTTCTTAGCCATGATATTTGTTTTTTTATGCCATGATTGAAAACTGTCGAAATTCTAACCATGAAATGAAAATAAGTGATGTTGCACCACCTCTTTTGCATGTTGGTGTATTTTTTCATGTTTTTTACACAAAAATATGAGTTTTTAGGGCTATAGTTGTCATTTTGAGGTCACAGTTCTTGTTAAGTTGGTAGCTTTGTTTCCTCTTCAAATATATTGACCAAGATAAAAGCAATATCTTGAACATTGTGGCAAAGTGGAGATATGCTACATTTCTTATTCCCATTTTAACTAGAGCTTGGAGCCTCCTCCCAACTTTCCTCCTATGGGAAGTCTGGATGGAATGTATCGACCATGTCTTTCACAACTAGAGTTCTCCTATTGTTAAGTTTGGAAACCAATCCTACTTTGCATTTGAGAAACAGTTCTCCTTCATCCTTGAACAACAAGGGACTAGAAACTTATGGCCTTCGAATCATCCATTGATAAGCTCCTACAATTCTCTCCCTATCTTTTTTCTCCCCTTAGTCAACCTATCCATCCTCTTCTCTCTTCTCCTAATTATTGACCTTATCCTCTTTTAGGTTTCCCCAAACTTAATGTTGATGATCTATCTAAAAGTGATTTTGTTATGGCATGATATAGAGGAGTTTTCAGAGATGATGAAGGTACCATCCTTCATATCTACGTTGTCACTATGGGGTTTAATAGTAACAATGTAGCTAAGCTCTATGCTCTTCAATTTGACCTTTAATAAGTAATCAAAGGGAACTTATCTAAGTTATTGATTGAAGGAGGTACATTTTTAGTAATATGTTTGATCAACAAAATCATTCATGGCATGGCCCCGAACAAAATATCTCATTGTTAGCACCTACAGGGTTGCTTGGCCCGAATCACCATCCTCCTCCTAAAGCTTTTAGTTGTAATAAACTCCCATGTTCGTATTCCTACTCTTTAACTCAATAGTCATTGGGTTGATATTCTAGATTCATAGCTAAAAGATGACTACAAGGATTTGGTGAGAGTTGATTCTTCCCTCTAGTATGGGGTGTAAGGGCATACCTGTCTCTTTTGGTGGGTTCTCAATTTGTGAGTGTCTTTTATCTATCCACAACTCGGCTAGACATACACATGCTTGACAGATCCTGACATTTTCATGACTCAATTTCACCACTCCTTCCACATAGCATATAGAATCGATACACTCCCTCCTGTAGTTGTCAAGCATTATATCCATGGAAGTGACACCATTGATGAAGGAACTGTGAGAGTAAGGGACTAGAATGCCATGGAGGAACTAGATGGGTTCTTGAACTACTGCATAAATGGTTGTGTTGAAGGTCATGGAATTTATGAGTGAAGCATCATTAAGCTAGTAGGGACAACGCATTCAATTGCCAAAAGAAATTCTACCAAACTTGGAGGTTGAAACAACAAAACTGTAGCTTGTTGACTTTAAATGTAAAAAACACAAATGTATTTTGAATAATATTTTTATTAATAATATGAAATGTACAAGGATGATGAATGTACAATGAGGGCCCACTTATATATCTAGGCAGGTGCCCTTCATGTCTGGGAATGTCTTTTTAGACATTCTTTTTAATTAAACTAATGACTATATAACAATCACTACTTTGATTATTTATTATTTATTTTATTTTATATTGAATTATATTCATAACATTGTCACCCCCTTCAAAATTTCTTTGTTCTTCAAAGCTTAATTCGTTGATATTTTTTTCCCTTGCTCACGTCATTTTGGCATTGTAATTTGCCAATAGTATGGTTCAGTCCATTTTTTTAATTAAATATTATATTATTTTTATTTTATATATTTGATTATATTTTTTTTTAAGAAGTAACTTCTAATTTTTTTTTATAATGTACTTTTTTTAAAAGTTACTATACAATTTTTTTTTATAAAGTGTATTAAATGTAATTTGTTAAAGTTAATAATATATATTATATATATATATAGTATATATATTATATATATAGAGAGAGAGAGAGAGAGAGAGAGAGAGAGAGAGAGAGAGATCCAACAATGCCCATAAAGATTCAGATGGTCTTGGCCCTTGTGCTGGTTGACTTTTTGATTCCTTTGAATTTGACCGCTGCGTTATCAATGTAACGTCGAGACGAAAAGGGTTTTTCTCCAGCATCCCCAAAACAATTTCCTTGGTAGAGATCGAAAACATTCTTCCATATACTGGACGTAGCATTTGGTGATACTCTTTGTATTTTTCTACACACAAGATATTCACTATCCTGGTCGAACAAACATTATTTGCATATAATAAAATATAGCACCACTCCCGCACTCCATATATCTGACTCCTTGGAATAACTGCCATTCAACTTTTCTGGTGCCGCATAATAGAGACTACCAACACGATCCTTACAGATCATCTACCCTTCTCTGTATTCATTGATGTGATCAAATTGCAAATTGAGGGCCTCTACTAGAGATTTTATTATTTTGGTGGCTTCTTTCTCACAACGCAAACACTTTTGCTTGATCACTCTATGCAAATCTCTACCATTACAAAGATCCATAATCATGTAAATAAAATATTCATCTTCATATATAGATACGATCTAGAGGATTCGTGGATGACCTGATAGACAAAGGAGAAACACTTTCTCACATTGTGAAACTTCCTTGTTGCATATAATTTTGCAAGCATACTCTCATCCTGTTTTTTTGGAGATACATTTTTTCACAACTCCATGTTGTCCTTCACTGAGAACATCCTCAGATATTATAAGATCATTCTTGATACATTCATAATTGGGTTCTGGATAACTCTTTCAACATAGAGTCAAGTTGTAGCATTGCTCCAACACTTTCTAATGCATTATAATGTCATAAATGTTCACCCTTTGAAGGTAGAGTTGAATAAGGTTCAACCCCTAAATAGTGGACAACATGCATGGTCTTGTTAAATCCATTTATAATAAAAAGTGTGCCTTCAATTTCATTTATAATCTTGCTTAACACTTCACCAATGGAATCAATAGGAATTCCTCTAACGAAATCATTGATATCCCTTTTTAACTCCACATAGAATTTGCCCCATAAAGTATGAACTCTCCCCTGCTCATCTGCAAATACACTAGAATTTTTAACTCTAAAATATCTATCTAATTTGAAAATCTCCATATCAATTTGTCTATAACATGGATAACGATCAAATGAAGGAATCCTTAAACTAGCACTTGGATTTGTGATAATGCAAGTGTGTGATGAAGCTTGTAAGTTCCAACCCAACCCATCAAGATATATTGCATCACCTTTACGCCAAGTATGTTCAGGAAGAAGAGCAGCTACACATACTGCTGCATCCCCAAATGGACCTAATGTAGTAGGACCATATGCTGTTAATGCAAAGTTGTGTATAGGGTGCAGAAAAAAACCCTGCACAAGAATTTCCACTTGGTATGCAACAAATGATAACATGACATCTACCACAGATGTGGGCACTGTATTCCTATCGACTACTCCTATGGTTTTAGAATGATAGACCACCACCCCTATCTGAAGAATAATTTTAGTTTGCACACCATCAAACACTAATAATGGTGGTATATCAACATTAGTCATGACAAGGCTTGGATTTATGACTTCCTCTACAGATGGGGCTTTAATTTCCAGTGTTCTACCCAGCTCATCTTGATCATCCAACCATCTCCTCTTTTCCTTGCCTCTGTCAATAATGATAATTTCTGAAGTAAAAGAACAAGAATGTGGCATATCTCCGCCACTTCTTAATTGTTGCCAATACTTTTCAATCCTGGATTGGTAATGAGTTTTGTTGAATCCACTTCTATTCCGCCAACTTATTCATCTGCTAAAGATGGGATTGGCAAGAATGTAGACGTCCTTTTCCACAATCCAGTTTCATTATTTCTAATGTAGATTTTAGGTTCTCCATACCAATCATGCATGTCAATAGTGACAAGGACAATCATGGCTCGATGGTGATCTCGATGTCTCACAAATTCAAGAGGAACCAATGATCCTCTATGTAATTCTGACAAAATAGATATAAATTCTTCATTAGAAGCATTTTATTCTTCTTTCCGTTCATATTCCCAATTGGATTTGGAGATTGAGTGGTCTTCATCAAGAATTTTGATAACACTCTCCATTGATTCAAGCCAAACCTTCTGATCAGAACTGCCTAAATTTTCTTTTAATTTTGGCATAATTTTTCTATTTATACCTTCACACAAAAAACAATTAGAAGCATATCCACTTGAAACTGAAGCAAAATTTAAACATTTTATGTTCTTCTTAGGAACTGCCAGTAAATCCTCAAATGGATTTCTGTCATATTCTACATCACGGGTACTTAGGTGTATTGACATTACATATACTAAAAATCCCTTAATATTTGGAAACTGTGGTTGCAAATCACTTAATGTAGTTGAACCATTTGTTATATTTTCCATGAAAGTGTAACCCCTGCTGTGCTTGTGATCATCAAGGTCTTGAGGTAATGAAAGTTCAGAATTACAAGTCTTCATCCAATATAATGGTTGACATGAACTTCTTGGAGGGAGAAAATTCATAATTTCACTTTTAAAAGTCATGGCTTGCAGAGGTCTTTCTCTTGAAATTGGAAACCTTGACCTTCTTACTAAAGGTGACCTTGTTGGTTTTTGTTGAAATGAATCATCACAATTTTCTTTACCATTATCATAATCCAGGCCATTTTCATCTTTAAGATCATCTTCATTCTCATCATAGTATTAAATTGACAAAACTTCTTCCTGGTCTTCTGCAGAATGTAGTGATTCTTCATGAATAATTTATGTAGATTTATTCTCTTCCTCCCTAATTTCATCCTTATATATCATATACCCACTTTGATTATCATTCTCATTCATGTCACACTGAGAAGATACTAGTTCAACATGTACAACATCATTTTCTTGGTTAGAGCATTCTTTATCGCTCTCTTTCATGTCAATAATTCTTCCTTTAGACGCGTTGCATATTCTGGAAATGATTTTTCTAACTGCTGAAATGATTCTAGAATTTCACTTACTACTCAATGATTTTAGGACATAAACTTAATGGCATATTGTGTAACAAACAACTTCTAAAGGCTTGCATGGCTCTGATACCACTGAAACAACAAAATTGTAGCTTGTTGACTTTAAATGTAAATTACACAAATGTATTTTGAATAATATTTTTATTAATAATATGAAATGTACAAGGATGATGAATGTAACAATGAGGGCCCACTTATATATCTAGGAAGGTGCCCCTTCATGACTAGGCATGTCTTTTTAGACATGCCTTTTCATTAAACTAATGACTATTAAAATAATCACTACTTTGATTATTTATTATTTATTTTGTTTTATATGAATTATATTCATAACAAAGGTATAGATTTCTTATATTCAACTTTAGAATCAAGGATTGTAACTTGCAAATAATGTGTTTTTTTTGTAAGTTTACTAGCTAAATGGTATAGTAAATGGGCAAGTTTCTAGTAGAAAGTTGGCGACCTTCATTTGCTACACTTGAATTGATTGGAAAATGACTCAAATTGATGAGTTTTTTGAGTTCTTAAATACTCTCATGCTTTTCAATGTCGATAGTACAATCACTATAAAAAAAGCGACTTTTACTCATGTTCTAACTTGCTTGCGAGATTCATAAGGAAAAACCAATTTTCTCTAGCTTGAATCACAACTTCAACCAGATGAATCCCAACAAAAGAGTGATTGTTGTAAACTAGACTTTGTTCAGAACAATTCCATTTTTGAGTTTGGAAAAAAGAGTCCTACTAGCTGCTAGCATATGATTAGATCAATGATGCCACTTTGGGAGTAGATTCAAACAAATACGAAAACATTTTTCTTACACTTCCCAAGCTCATCATTAAACCTTGCAAAGAATTCATCAAAAACATACACAGAACCAACCTTGGATATGAAAAGGAAGTGACCTTTCACATTCCATACTATTCTAGACTGATTCAATTTTAGATGGTTGGGTTTCTTCAAGAAAGTTCATCTTCACATACGCCACTTCCATATCAGAATTCCAAATGCCAACATTGTAATCAAGTTGGCCAGATGAAAGATTAGTGTTTTGATCTTCATCTTTAGGAGAATTGTTGAATACATAATCATCATTTAGACATATGTTGTAGTCACAAGAATCTTGCAAGAGTAAAGATTCACCTTAAATGGATTGCTGAATCATGGAAATTTTCTTCAACAATCAAGAAGATATATCGATCACATTGAAGAATTCATTCTCGAATATTGAAACTTATCTCAATTGAGATATTTTCATCTCCTCACCTTGCATTTCACAGGGGGAAATTGATAGTTAGATACTAGTTTCAGAGTAATATCAAGCTAGCCTGAGCCACATCTAGATCCAAAGCTAGAAAATAGAGCTTAGAGCCAGAGTCAGCTAGAGCCAATGTAAGAGTTGAATCCAAAGACATACTCATGTTCCATAAGCATGATTTGGTTTTTCTTCATCCCAAAATTACCAGTTGGTTTGTGGCCCTCCTTACACTGCCACTTGGTAGAAGGCTTACTGCTTTTTCTAGACAATAGTTTTTGTTTTCAATATTTCTATTAGACAATAGTTTAATGTGGCCATATTCAAACCAGTATTTCAACAATTTGTGGTCTTTTCTAAACCATCATTAGGGGACACTTCCATTTAGCAGATGAGATCAGCTTCTAACCAGATTCAAAATTGTTCCAAGAACTGCTTCAAGCCAAGTTTTAAAGTTGGTGATCAACCTTAAAGAACCACTAGTAGAATACATTGAATTTTGCTACCCCATTTGGCTTATGGTATTCCTTAAACCACCATCTTAAGAGGGAACATATATGCATTGGTTGTTATACACCTCTATATTTCAGCTCTCTTCTTAAACTCACATATAACCCTTCAAATTAAGAAGAGAATGTTAGAAAATTATCCTTATTGATTGTGTAAATTCTGAATATTCACTTGTGTGGAAGATGAAAAACTAAATGAACATGAACAACCATAGAAAATCCAAAAGACCTCCAAGAAAATAAAACTAAGATAAAAAACAACATATTTATGTATATCATAAGAATAAGAATTACTTCACACCTTTTATCTAATCCACTCTCCATTTTTATATATATTTCTAACACTTATATTAAAATATTATTTAATAATGATTCATTATTATTAAAAATAATATAAACATAAATTATATTTTTCGAAATTATTTAATAATCAAATAAATTCCTAGCATAAGAAAGGAAATTATTTCTCTGAATCACCCCAAATGTATACACACAACAAGGATTTTGTTTGAACAATATAATATAGTTAAGTTTAATACATAAAAGGTCACAATTAGATAAAACTAGTAAAAATTAATTAAATCAATCCAAATTAACAATGAAATAATAAAACTTTCATAAACTAAAATGTATGATTTTTATAGAGGCAATGTTTTGTTTTAATAATTAGTGAAAATTAAAAATAAAATAATAAGGTATTTTTTTAATTAATTTGTAGATGGTTATTTTATGAATGATAATTTACTGATAAAATATTAAATAATTATTTATGTTAATTTTTATTAAAAAAATTAAGATTAAATTGGTGATAGGTTTGATAGTTTTTTTTTGGACTTTTAAGGGCAAAAGGAAATATAACACTCATGGAGCCTAGGCACAACCTCTAATAATTAGGATGAAATGTATGCTCTCTTGCAAGGCATTACTTTGGGGTAATTCTTACCAATCAGACGCCTAATTATTGTAGATGACTCTAATAACATTATTTGTCTCCTTGTTTTGGGAAACTCTCCCTTTGATTGCACTTTCCATCAACTTTTCTCATGAATCCATAGGTTTCTCAATTAAATCCCCCATACACAAGCTAAGCATGTCTTAAGAGATAGGAATATAACAATATATATACTTGTAAACTTAGCTCTAATGTTGCCTCCTAGAACCTTGACGATCAATGGAACCTCACAAGAAGAAATGTTGCCATAAAACATTAATGGTAAACAATATACTGTACAAAATCACCAAGAGGAAGTGTGCATGTCAGATATGTGGCATTGAATCATTGCAAAAGGTGTGTGGAAAGGAAGTTAAGATCAACTGTCAAAGTTAGAAGGACAAGTAATGTCATGACCATATTTGTCATTAGATTTTGGGCACTAGACTCACTGTATACACACATGATATTTAGTATTAGTCTCAAATTGACTAATTAACTAGAACATACTAATGTATCTAACTTTTACACAAAGAAAACTTTAACACTAGAAATTAGATCATGCACAAAATTTCAGCCCCAAAAATATAATTCTAATTAGTCCTTCAACAAGAATCTAGGGCTCTCGTACAAGGGAAAATGACACTTTTATAATAATCAATAAAATCCCAAATCACAAGGGAAAACTTACATAGAAAACCCTTGTCTTTACTATTGAAACTCTCCTCAGTCTCCATGCCACAATATGCTCACAATACTAACTACAATCTGATAACTATTGGCTACTCTTGTAGTTTTCCAATCAATGGAATTTAAGGGAAAACTTAACCCTCCATGCTATCCAGACATTGTTGTAACTCAATGCTTCTCTACTGTCCAAAAAAATGCAAACTCAACACATATATATTGTCCAAATGAGGGAAAACTAAGCTCTTCTTTGATATCCAGAACATGGGTAAACCCAGCCCTTCTTTACTATCCAAATAGGGGAAAAATTGACCCTTATTTGTTGTCCAAATATGGGCAAACTCATACCCTCTCTATTGTACAAACATGGGACTTTCTCTGCTTTCTTTTAGCTCACTCAATCTCGCACTTTTGTTGTCACAACAACAACATACTCAATAGCCTTACTTGGGCTACCTAAGGCTTACTTGGCCACATCAAACAAATCTACTCAGGTCCCCTTGGGCCTCCATATGCCTTATTCTCTCTCTTGGCCCTCAACAGACCTAAGACCTACTTGGCCTTCTCCTCCACAAGATGCTTTCTTGCCAACAACTACAAACCCTCTAGGCCTACTTGACCTTCTCCTCAACAAGATTCTCTCTTGCTAACCTAACGTAAACCGTCTTGGCCCTCACAAGTCTAAGACATACTCAACCTTCTCCTCCACAAGATGATTTCTTGCCGACCACCATAGGCCCTCTCAACCCTCACAAGTCTTAGGCCTACTCGTCCATCTTCTCCACAAGATTCTCTCTTTCCAACCTACCGTAGGCCCTCTCACCCCTCTTAAGTATGATGCCTACCTAACCTTCTCTTCCATACTATGCTCTCTTACAAACCTACCACAATTCCCTCTCGGTCCTCATAGGTTTGAGGCCTGCTTGACCTTCTCCTCCACAAGATGCTCTCTTGCTGACCACAAGAATTAATCACTCACCCTTGTACTTACCATGGGTCATCATAATACCGTGGGTCTATATCATGGGTCATTAGAATACCAGGGGTTTATGGGTGTAAAACCCCATACCCAAAACATTACAATCCCTCTTAGTAAGGGATGTATTCTCACAACAACACTTGGCAATGGTTTTTCCTTCAAACTTAGAACACATTTCCACCCTTGATCTCTACCACAATTGCTCCATATAGCACAGAAGAAATTCCCATTGTATGACAAGGAACCTTATTTGAATACATCTTGCTCCTATAAGCCTTTGACTCCTGAGCATCTTGCATGGTCATCTTGTACCATGACTCTTGGAATACTACTCTCTCCCACCTGCATGCCTATCTCGTACAATGACTCTTGAGTCACTACTCTCCCCCACCTACATGGCCATATCATACCATAACATCCTAAACCTGAAGGTTGTCTTCCTCTAAGTTTCTAAATCCCTATGAGCTTATTGATTCCCTCTAAATATTGTCTCCCTCTTGATCTTACTCACTCACTTTGAAGCTCGAATGCCTCTAACTCAAAATCACAAGCCTTCTTGGCCCTCAAGGTCTTTGCTTGACCTTTACTCCAAGTATCTCACTTGGATCTCCAATGGCTATCTCAATCGTTTGACCATCTTGGTCTTGCCTTCTTCACCCCTCTCCAATCACAGGAACATATCTAACGCTTAGTCAACCCATCCAAGCTCAAATCTCTTCACAATACCTTCACACCTAGATCCTAATGATTCTTTCATTCTCTTGTGCTAATCTCCTCTCAATATTCTGTCACATATGATGAATTAATATCTCATCAATTTCTCTCTATCTATGCACCAGGTTGCAACTATCCACAACTCCTTGCGTGAAGGATCTACTCCATGTCTCACTAGGCATGTTGATCTTAGTCTACTCGACCCATACATGCAATCTTCCATACTTAGCCAACTCTCTTGGTAGGGTTCTTCAAAACACTTTTGCTACCTACAATGGTTCTTATAACTCCCTCTTAGATTTGTCACTTGCGAAAAATCTCAGATCCAACTTCCCTTCTTAGATAGAAATCTCTAATATGATATTATATTTTTGTTCACTATACTTAGTCCGCACACACTATATTTGGTAATAGTATCAAATTAAATAATTAACTGAAACATACTAATGTGTCTAACTTTACACAGCGGAAACTTTAAGACTAGAAATTAGATCATGCACAAAAAATTCAGCCCCCAAAATTGAATTCTCATTAGTCCTTCAACAAGAATCTAGGTTCCCATACAAGGGAAAATGGACCTTTTATAATACTTATTGAAAATGCTAAATCACAACGGAAAACTTATAAAAAAATCCCTTGTATTTATTTTTGAAACCCTCCTTAGTCTCCATGACTCAGTTTGCTCACTATACTTGTTATAGTATACTCATTATTAGATGCTCATATAACTATCCAACCACTGGAATTCGAGGGAAAATTCAACCCTCCAAACTATCCAAATACTGCTATAACATAGCCCTTATCTATTTTCCAAACATGGGAAAACTTGACCTTTCTCTATAGTCCAAATAGGGGCAATAATAACCCTTCTTTGTTGTCCAAAAATAGGCCTTTCTCTACTTTCTTTTAGCCTATTCAGAATCTCCTTTTTGCTGTCACAACTACTACATACTCAACAATATTACTTGGCTTGCCTAAGGCTTACTTGGCCTCCTCACAACAACCCTACTCAGGCCCTCCATAGGCCTAAGGCCTATTCAACCTTCTCCTCCACAATATGCTCTCTTGCCAACAACTACGGACCCTATCAATTCTCACAAGTTTGGGGCCTACTTGACCTTCTCCTCCACAATATGCTCTCTTGCCAACTTGCCAAAGGCCCTCTCAACCCTCATAGATTTGAGGCCTACTCAGCCTTCTTCTCCATAAGATTCTCTCTTGCTAGCCATCATAGGCACTCCTGCCCCTCATAGGTCTGAGGTATACATGACCTTCTCCTCACATGATGCTCTCTTTTCAACCTACCACAAGCCCTCTTGGTCCTCACAAGATTGCGGCCTATTCAAACTTCTCCTCCATAAGATTCTCCCTTGTAAACCTACCACAAGCCCTCTAACCTTCACAGGTTTGTAAACTACTTAGACTTCTCCTTCATAAGATTCTCCCTTATTATCCTTCCATAGGCTCTCTTGACCCTCACAAATATGATACCTACTCTGCCTTCTCCTCCATAATATGCTCTCTTACTAACCACAAGAATGAACCACTCACCCTTGTACTTATGATGGGTGTATGCCATGGGTCATCAAAATACCATGGGTCTATGGGTGCAAAGCCCCAACACTTAGCCCACTTGCCCCAGATGTGAGAATACTCTTGATATTACCTAAAACATCAACAATTGTGCTGTGGGAATTAGAGAAGAGAATCATATAATCATTTGGAGAAGAGTCATGGCTTCTTTGTGAATTTCATTCATGTGAACAAAGCATGATAGGTAGGTATGGAGAATTCTCCCAAATAGATCCTACATGCAATTTTAATTTTGGTAGCCTTCAAGCCTCAATTGCAGCATGGACCTTAGCATGTGGGGACATTTATACAATTTAGAATCAAGTTGGTGCTTCAGTAAATTCAATAGTCAACAAATTGGTATGCACATGTTAGATGTAGGGGAATGTGGTTTTTATAATTTCACTCTAGGGGTTTAGTGGAGAATTCAATCATTTGGCTTATGTATTTTTATGTCGGGTGGCCCGTGGAAGCTTCAACAAGAGGACACCGATGTCTATGACAACAAAGTGCTCAATTGTACAACTATAGATTACCAATATCCACAATTCAGTATGATGGAGAGGGAAAAAGGCGAGGAGTAGACAAAGAGGAAAGGGATGTTGATTGTTGAAGTTTCTAAGTCTACTAGTTAGAAACCCTCCATGCACTTTATTTGATTTATTCCTACCTACTTGTTCTATTACTTAATAAGTTATTTACAATGTAAATACTAAAAATTAACACTAGTGCATGTTGAACATATTACAGATCAAAAACTAAAGGAACCAAAAACATTCACACCAAATGACACCGTTATTTTTGGACCAATGTCCTCGGAAAAATCCAATGTGGGAAAACTGGTGCAGCTATCTGAGGGTTTTCTTATTAAGCAATATCAAAGTACAATCTAGGTGCCAAAAGCAGCCTACCCAACAGAGAATTTCCTTGGCAGTAATACCTCTCATTTTGAGATAAATTTCTTGGTTGAAACCTCGGATAATCCTTCCAGCATCTCCTCAGCTCCAATCAACCCCAGAAACCCTAGCGTCTACCTTTTTAAACTGCGTCAACCCCTATATGCCCAATGCTAGCCCTGCGTCACCCTAAATGGGTCCACGTTAGCCTTAGGAGGCCCTGCGTCAGCCTTCTGGCCCTCTGCGTCAACAACGCTGGCCTCTCTAAGGCTATGCGCAGCTCCCGGCTGCCTTTGCATGGACCTACGTGAGCTCTGGCTGCCACTACGTCACTCTCCCCAACTACTGCGCTGCTCTCCTAACACTATCTCTGCCTCTCTATCTCTTTGTACTCAATGCCCCTCATCTGCAACTCCAGTCACTAATTCTATCTCTCTTAGCAAACCCCGCTCTAGAGAATAGAATGACTGATCACTCTGGTGTTTTCTCCAAGTGACCCTCAAGCCCCCTCTTATACTTTTCTCGTTGACATATCAACGGTCGAGATTAAGTCCCTAATCAATGGCTAAGATTAGATCTGGCTTGATCCATGTCTTTTGGACCATTCTAACACAATTTCATATTAATGCACACTAATATTTTAATTTCCCTAAGTTTAGACTTAAGGACTCCATTACAAATATTAATTATTTTAATATCTCTTGAACTATTTAGAATCTGCCCAAACCCTTTCTGTATATTGGAGATCTCATGTGCCCCAACCTCTCCACCAAATTTTGTGGCTAGAGCACATCTGATGCTACCCCAAATCAACACTCCCTCTTAGTGAGGAGTGTGCTCTAGTAATACTCCTCACTGAGTGTCACCCTGATTATCTGACATCAGTCCCTGTGCTGATGATAGGTCTACTGCCCACCATCCTCTTCACTGTTATATCTTGTACTACTGCCCATGGTTCTGCCACTGCCACTGCTGCATCTGTACGACAACTCCCTCTGCGTCCGTGCTGCTGCTGGTCCTTTCTCCCAGCACTACATCCGCAATGCACCTCCTATCATCATGTTGCATCGTGCTGCCCACTGCTGCATTGCAACTCAGTTACTGAGAATTAAGTAACTGATCCCCCAACTCTAACCTCTCTCTTGACCAGAGACCCTCCTAATGCTGAAGCTCCCTCTGTTGCTGACAAGTGCTCCCTCTTTGACCTCTGCGCTACTGCAACAACTCCCTGCATCTCGCATCGTTGCACACTTCTCTGTGCCATCTTGCAATGGTGAAATACTCATGTTCCTCTCGCAATGCTGCAGCTTGCTAGCCTCGCGCTGTCTCAGGACTCTTGTACTGTAGCTCTCTCTACTACTCCATCTACATTTGTCTCTACCCACATCAGCTCATCCTGCCACTCCTCTTTGGGGCTCTTGTAGCAAGGTCTGATCCAAGAGGCTGGGTACCTTGAGGATCCTGCCCCTCATTGCCTATAGTCTGCCTAGCTACAACTCGACGTCTCCCAGCTTCCGCTCAACTGGTGTGTGTGCACTCATGGAACAATCATCATCTGTCAAAACTTCTTTCTCTTCCCTTGCTGGCGTTGCCTTAGTCTCAGAAGACTCTCTCTTACTCTTCTTCCTTGGACACTGGGTCACATAATGACCCAACTTCCCACAATGGAAGCACTTGATCTTGGAGAGATCCTTCTTCTTCTACTTTTCCTACTTTTCCTTAAATGTTAGGGCAACATCTTCCTCCTTCTTGACTTTGATCCCCTTACTGCTGCTACCCATCTTCGACTGTCGTCTGATCTCTTCTTGGCAAAGAGAATCCCACATCTCACCCCAAGGTGGAAGTGTCCCTCTACCCAGTACACTTTGGAAAAATACCTCCCAATCTTCTGAGACTGCATTCAGGGCCGTCCTGAACATCAATTCCTGATCTGGCGTGGCTTCTATAGTAGTCAACTGATCTCAGATCTCATTCAGTGCTCCGAGGAAGTTGTCAATCGGTTCTCCCTTATTCATCTGATACAACCTCAACTGATTCTCTAGTAACATTCTTCTTTGCACAAAATTATGCTAGTACAATTTCTTGAGGGCCTCCCACATCTCATATGTCGTTTCCTTCTCGGCAATGAGTGGTACTACAGGGTCCTTGACTCCATCAAGGATATGCTCTTAGCCCTCACCATTGCCTCCTCATACTTGTCGTTACCATTGGGGTTGACTGGGATAGCTATAACCTTTAAGGCGAAGTTCTTGGCATGTTTTCTGTCAAGTACAAATAAGATTCTGACCTTCAAGACTACGAAGTTCGATGCTTCGTCTAGTCTATCCTGGTCTCTTACTTCGTGTAGTGCCATGATGCTCTTCTACTTCCCTCCTAGAAGTTCTCGATCTGATTCCCTTTGAGTCTTGATTTCCCTCCTAGAAATCCTCTTATCAATGTCGAGATGCCCCCTACTCTGATCGTTTGTGCAAGTGCACCACTGATCTGGGTTTCTCGGCTAGAAACCCTCGGTAGAAACTCCCTCCTCTTGGCCTTGCCTTGTCAGGTACTGTTATGACTACAATACCTCACCAACTCCACTCTACAATATACCCACAACCTTCTAAACACCAGCAACCTGAAGGTGAGAGCTCCTAGGCTCTGCACAATCCTGGCACTAGCAACCTGGCCTCCTTAGCCAACTATGTCAGCTCTCCTAGCTTCTGCATGGCTCCGCGTGAGGGTCCCTTTGCCTTCCTTAGCCTCTGCATTGCCTCTTCCTGGCTCATCCATGATGATGCAGGCACTTCGTCACCCTTCCCTTACTGCTGCTCTGCTAGAAACAACTTATGTCACCTCAGGATAACTGTTTTCTGCTAGTATTGCTCCACTCAGCTGATGTCCTCAGTCCTCCTGTGATCTACAATCACGCTCTGATACCATGTTGAAGTTTCTAAGTCTGCCAGTTAGAAACTCTCCATGCACTTTATCTGATTTATTCCTACCTACTTATTCTGTTACTTAACAAGTTATTTACAATGTAAATACTGAAAATAAACACTAGTGCATGCTCAAGATATTACAGAACAACAACTGAAGGAAACAGAAACAATCACACCAAATGACACCATTGTTTTTGGACCAATGTCCTCGGAAAAACCGAATGTGGGAGAACTAGTGCAACTATCTAAGGGTTTTCTTATTAAGAAATATCAGAGTACAATCTAGGTGCCAAAACTGGCCTACCCAACATAGTATTTCCTTAGTAGTAATACCTCTCAGTTTGAGACAAATTTCCTGGCTGAAACCCCAGATAATCCTTCTGGCAGCTCCTTAGCTCCAATTTGCCCCAAAAACCCTAGCGTCTGCCTTTCTGGACTGCATCAATCCATCTCTTCCTAGTCCTAGCCCTGTGTCACCTTGAATGGGTTTGCATCAGCTTAGGAAGCCCTACGTCAACCTTCTGGTCCTCTGCGTTAGCAATGCTGGCCTCTCTGAGGCTCTGCACAGCTCTCGACTGCCTCTGTGTGGCCCTACGTGAGCTTTGGCTGGTACTGTGTCACTATCCCTAGCTACTACTTTACTCTCCCGACACTATCTCTACCCCTCTATCTCTCTGTACTCAATGCCCCTCAGCTACAACTCGGATCACTGATTATATCTCTCTTAGAAAACCCTGCTCTAGAGAATAGAATGACTGATCACTCTAGTGTGTTCTCCAAGTGACCCTCAAGCCCCCTCTTATACTTTTCTCATTGACATATCAATGACTGAGGTTAAATCCCTAATCAATGTCTAAGATCTGGATTGATCCATGTCTTTTGGACCATTCTAACATAGTTTCATATTAATGCACATTAATATTTTAATTTCCTTAAGTTTAGACTTTGGGACTCCATTAAAAATATTAATTATTTTAATATCTCATGAACTGTTTAGTATCTTCCCAAACCCTTTCTAGGTATTGGAGATCTCATGTGCCCCAGCCTCTCCACCAAATTTGTGGCTAGAGCATATCCGATGCTACCCCAAATCAACATTGATGAGGATGTTCGTTTCGAGACTATGGTACTGAGTTAGAAAATGGACCATTTATTGATTTAGGTGGAAACATTAACTGATATTCTCTCCTCACAATGCCAACAGATGCAAAACTTGTCTGTTGACATGTAGTGCCTCTAGTATCATGTGAAATAGCTTTAGGCAGTGTTGCAGGGATACACCCAAGAGAGTGAGCATAAAATATATTTAACAAATTTGGCCCAGTCAGCTCCAATTGGATTTCCCGATCTTAATTAAGTGTTTTTTAATGGAAATGTAATAACTTGAGATGATTAGGATTTATATCTAGCATGTTTTTGATGCCAACAAAATGTTGTTATATATGTAGCATTTTCTATAGACTATATATGTATGGTTTCTCTTGGAGTTTAGTATTGACCTAACAAGTATAGTTTTAAAACACTGCTATATTTGTCCCAACAAAAAATGGTTGTATCTCTTTGTGCTTCTACACTTTGTTAATACAATTTATTTTGTTAATAACAATAATAATATTTTATGGAAAATTTAATTTAAGTTTTATTGAAAGTTAATTGTTATTTAATTAAATATAATTTTATGAAAACATTATTTCATTAAATGGGAATTGTCATACTAAAATTCTTTATAATACATATAAAGTAAAGACTTCTCTCTCTCTCTCTCTCTCTCTCTCTCTCTCTCTTTATATATATATATATATATATATGAGATTTTTTACAACAAAACTTCTTGTAAAATTACATTAAAATATGATTCAAAGCCTTTAAACAAAAACAAAAAACAATGTTAACTACCAACTTATAACGAAGTGTATCTAGATATTTAGGCAACAATTCCCAATATATTTCTTTTGCAGGTAAGCACCCATAGGGGATTGGAACCACTAACCTAACATATGGAGTGCCTTAACATTGCACCCTTCATCTTCGAACCAAAGCCCCATGGCAATTCCCAATATTTCTTGATAATATAGATCTTACAAAATAAACCTAATACTCTAATAATTTTATAAAACATAGAACCTAACATAAATCATGGCATCTAGTTGGTTCTTCCATAGTTTCATTTAATAGGTATGAGGTATACTTGACAATTTCCATGTCTTCAAGTAGTTCAATGCATTATCTCTTCTTGTTTCATGCCCTCATATTGCATTTGATTTGAAGGTGTCGATTGATCTTCCTTTCTCAAATTTATGACCATATTACATTTTAACTCTAAAGTTTCCATTTGGTACCTCTATTGAACTAGAGTGTTTATGATTTGTACCATCTGATTCGTGACCTCATGTTCAGTGTCGTGAATTTTTATTATGATTATGAAGATTGAGCTTTTGGCACCCCCTATTCATTCATCTTCGTTCCAAAGTACACTTTGAATCTCTTGTATTTCCTTGTAATCCATCCTGACTTTATTGCATTCAAATTTTCCTATCAATATTAAGTTCTCTTTATTTCCCTCCACCCATATTCCTTGATTCACATTCAAAACATAGTAGTCTAGTATTGTTTTCTTCAAGAGTCAACATCGAGAAGGCCACCACCCACTCGAAAAGATTTACACAAAGCCAAAGGGGAATCAAACATGAAAGAAAATATTCCACCTAAAGAAAATACAAGATAACTTACCAAAATCTCAGAGCTAGAGCTCAATACATTCAATAAAACAACATGCCTCCTTGAGCTAATAAGGGACAATGATTTCACCTTCCAACCTAAGGAAATCTTGAATCAAGTCAAACTAAACTCTAGATTGTTCGTATTGGAATACAGTATAATAGGCTTTCTCAAAATTCAGAAGAGAACTTGTATAAAAAAGGCGAGAAACCCCCTAAAGAGGAGACTAGAACATGAATTAAATCCCTATATCCAATGCTATATACAAACTAGAAAAGTGCAATCATCCTTGAACTTGAATGGGACAAAGGAAAATTCTCACCTAGAGTATGAATTAAAACTAAAAACATACACATTATCTTAACCATACTATACACACTATCCCAACTAAAGTAACAAAACTCACCAAGTAGTCACGTAGACCTAAAAACCAAGTTCCCCACCATTGAATTCAAATTGAAGAGCCATAAACCTACATTAATGAGTGGATTTTAATTTTATGGATTCAAATGGTGTGATACCAAGAGCTCGAGAATGCAAAATGGGGTCTTATATCACATCTCAGTACTAAGCCTGTTATATGACCGAGCTTCCTTTTATTATGCCATGTGAAGCCTTATTTGCAAGTTAGGTGCCTCTATCTACATATTAAAATATTCATGGAATGGGTCAATCATAAGCATTTTCATTAATATTAATGACCCCCTCTTTTATGGATGTGGCTTGAGTATCTAAAGCATATACTAAGTGATCGTTCTCCTATAGCACATTGTAATATTTGATGGAAGTGAATTTGATTATTTCTTACTTTACTTGACCAAGCAGTAATGCTAATAAAATAACAAGTAAGATGATATTCAATACCACTTGGTTTATGATGGCCTTTGAATCTCCCACCACTATTAATTATTGAATTTGATAATCGATGGCTATAATCATGTCTTTTAATAAGGCACAAGATTTTGCTTGAATTTTAGATGAATACCAAGTCCCTATGTGAAAGATGTTTCAATTATTCCTTTAAGGCTCATGATGACCCCTCTACAACTACCGACCCAATTAACATTCATAAATTTAAGCCATAAAAAATGACAATTATGTGGAAAGTATGAAAAATAACTAAAGTAATAAAATAATAAAAAGTTAATACAATAGGATGTATTTCTCGATATTGATTTTGCAGACAAATAATCTTTATATGACTCATCAAATGGATTTAATAGTGATTTCATTTTTATGAGTTATTAAAACTACATGTTACATTTTTCACATTAGGGGTGGTAAGTGCAGGGGATTCTCTATGATGTGGTGGGAATGATATAAATTAACCATGTTTACGGAATAGGGCAAGCCACAAATAACCAAATAGAAGTCTATGCTCTTTCACAAGGTCTCCTCCTTACCAAGGAAGCCAATGTTAAATCTTTGACGGTGATTGGAGATTCAAATGTGGTAATTAAATCTAAGGAAAATTGTAGGGGATAAATTTCATCGAGCTAATTTTTCATGTTTATTTTTTCTAGAAAAAAGATTCATGAATTACTATTTTTTTTTCTAAAATAATTCTCCCATTTTTTATAGGATAAAACTATTTTACTCTAAAAATCACCAAATTTTTATAGAAACGATATACACTTCAGAGAAATTTGAGTATTTTTACAAAAATATCGCTTGACATTTTATGTTTTACATTTTAAAAATTTAATAAGTTTTGCCAAAGTTTTTATACCTTAAGATTAGTATCAATCCTTAACACTTTCCCTAGATAATGCAATGGTAGGAAAATGATCTCCCTTGGATAAAAAAATTGCAAAGATCATCACTATAATAAAAAACCAGGTAAGCAATCACATCAAAATTTCAAATTCTTGTGTTATGAGCCATCAACTTGGAAGTAGATTCACGGGTCAAGAATTCCACCTCATCAAATGTAGGGGAATTGGAAATATATAGGGGGAGATCATATTGTCATATCCGCTAAGTCCTCAACGTATGAATACAAGTTGTAATATCTCCTTTAAAATTTGCATGGATCCTCATCTAACCCATAAAATTACTTGTAAGAGGAAGGGATGGAAGGCCATACCTCCATCATTCCAGTGTGTGGGGAGTAATATATGTTCTATATTTAAAATGTATTGTTATGGTTATCCATTTTCAAGGCAAGAAAATGGCCCAAATTTGGTTTGTGTTTGCACAAATGGAATCATCTCACTCTTTGCTCTCTAGTTACGATACTTATCAATCTAGGGTCACTTGCCTAGAATTGGAAATTTTATATACTTGGACCTGAAGGGATCAATAATGTGTATGGTTTGGTAAAGTATTTTTGGTCTTTGTTATTTGGTTATGGTTTTTGTGTCTTGGAACTAGCTTAGGGAAAAGTGCATAAATAAGGTTTTTTATTTTTATTTTTTTTCTAACTTCGCCTTAGAACCCAGGAGTTGTTTAATTGCTAAATGATTTTAAAATCTTGGAACTATATCTATTGGGATACCTCTAGGGTTATTTATGTTAAAGGGCTTAATTTAGCAAGGTCTAGTTTTTATGAAGGACTAATGTGCATGCTACTTCTATGTCAATTTTAAGAAATAGGGATTTACTTGTTGGTTTTATTATACTTATTTCGATTCAACCCCTAATGAGAACTTATTCAAGTGAAGCGATTATGAAACACAAAGATAATTTAGAACACATAAGAGCATTAAGATGGCATGGAGAATATATCTACTCTAATAAAGCTTTATGTTCGTGGTTACATCAAAAGTTTATAAAAATTAAAATTGTTGTGTCTCTTGACATGCAATGATTATGAACCTATTAGTCTAGAAATGACACATGATAGATATTCTTCAAGTTGAATGTAGCATACTAAGGAATTTGGCTCTCAGTCACCTCAAAGACTCTCTTTCTCTAGTCTCAAACAATAGGATGTCTATAGTATATAGGAAAATTTAAATAAGAATAAATATTTCATCAGTTGAAAGAAGCCATGGAAATTAAGTAGCATAACTCTCTCCTAGTCGATGTTGGTTATAAAGAGGAAAATAATCAATATGAAATTCATTAGTTTTCATGTGTGTCAAAATTATTAGATTACTAGGAATTTTAGTTAAGCATGCTACATTGAAGAAATCATGGGATCTAATAATTTTAGTTTGTAGAGAACTCTCTGGTGTAGCCTTTGAGATGTGTTTTTGTCAAAATCTCAAATATAGTCTTTTTATATGATTTTTATAACTTGGCTACCCTTTTTAATATGATATTTTCCAATTGCAATTTTTAATTACAATTTCCATATATTAGTTGCATTATCATGGCTATATCTCTCATTATTTAATCCATTGTTTATGACATTTAATCTAACAATATTATATTTTTTAACCATAACTAGAGGATTTATATCAAGAAAAGGTGTAGCAAAACTTACTACAGAAGTACATCCAAAACATTTTGTTCAATAGTTCAATAATAGTTCAAAATCAAAAAAGATAGAGTGATCTAGCGTATAAGTAGATTAAAAAAAACTTCAAATACAAAATATTACTAAAATATCCATAGGTGTAAATTCTTAAAAAAAACATTAAAGGATAAAAACTTTAAAAAGCACATCCAGTTATATAGTTGCAGGCAAATCAAGTGATAGTTCATCCTCTATGTGTATGGTTGGCTCTTTCGTTGTCTTTATTAGTTCCACCAATTCCAATACTTGATGGATTGTGCCTTTCCTTGTTGGCTTTCCATAATTTGAATTTGTTGGGTGAGCTTGAATACAATGCCCAATATGCTTCTATTTTGTTATTTGGATAATTAGTTGATGTCAATCCCTTTGCTCTCTAATGAAGTGATATGTTTTTTGTTGTAAGAGTACACCCATTATGTCTTTTACCTCAGGGTTAGTAATTTTTCCTTTAGCCACAATTTCTTCTTTAGTTGATTTGATTAAGCACTCATGCCCATGAATTACCTATTCATAGTGTTCAATTACCCAACTGGTCTATTGCAACTCCTTATAATCCATCTTGGAGTCATTTTAGTCCCAAATATGAGATAGAGGATGGTGGATTCTAACTTCAAGAATATCAAATATTACGATGTAAAGAGGGAGCAAACAAGTCCCAAGGAAACTCTAGTAAAGAAATAAGGTTGGCTACAAATGAGATGTCGAGATAAAGACTGAGATTCCCTAGAGACCTCATGACACACTCATTCAAAATTCCCAACACAAATAAAAAAATAGAGAATTAATGATGAATGTATTGTAAATACATCAACCAAGCCACAACACCAACAAATGTTCCAATTATAAGCTCAAAGATTAAAAAAAAAGTTTTCAGACTTGTAATCTCATATAAGTACCCTTGAAATTTTCCCAATTGTTATCGAGAGGCGCTACGAAATCTAGGCTGGGAGCCAAAATCGCACCATAGGTGACCAAATATGTGGGACCCATATTAGCCTTAATCCTTTGAATCAAAACCCGTTGAGATACCAAACATTGCTTCATTAAATTCCCACCTTGCTTATGCCAAGTTTGGACAAATGATTCAAATACATGTGACTGAGAAGTTGTATGTGTGTGGAATGGAATGAGCAATGTCGTTGAGCCCTTCCTCACTTCAAACATATGGCGCACCCTAGGACAAACCACATGCCTACATAATGAAATGATCGCGGTATAAGATTCATTAATTAAGGTATAGGTTGACGTAACTTTGTAATCTAGGACTAATGTCCTCTCTTTTTTCGTTGTTGCTAGACTAGCATAATGATCCACTTAACCAAATGTTCTCTCAAAATATGAATAAACTTCACATCTACAATTGAAGAAAAAGCTTGTCTAATCCTTTAAAAAACTAATATGGAATATTGAAGGTTTAAGCCTTAGACCATATGCCTAATGGAAATTATAGAGTCCCCTTCCATTATCAAGTTTAAAGTAGGCATATTTTTGACTCAATTCAACCCTTGTAAACATGCATAAATGTAGATTAGTTGTTGAAAACAATACCAAATCTCTAAGCATAAATATATGTAAATTTTACTCCAAAATTGAAATTTAACTACATCACACTTACTACTTTTTAATCTAACAACATATATTATTGTTAAAATAATAAATCCTAAATAAATAACTCACAACTTAAATCCTTCCACTAAATTGAAACTTCTTCAATGTTCAGTAACTAATTTAAAGAAACACATTTATACATTAAATTATTTCATCATTATATATCCAAAGTTAACAAAATTGACACTTCTTCTGTATTCACATTTATACAACAATTATTATTATTATTATATTTAGAGTTAACTAACCCCAAAAATGTAATTAGCATTTAGCAAAATAATTCACTTCGTATAATCATTATTATACCTATACCTAATGCAGGCATAGTATTACACATTGTATTTTTCTTTTTTTTACTAGATATTTCTTTGCATTTGACAAAAATAAATTATGTAGTTTTTTCATAGTTAAAATTATGAATTGAATTTTTCTCGATGGGGTGAGAATCTTGGAGCACGTGGCCATCAAGTCCCACGATCGTTAATAATTGATGTACCGACGGAGGATTGACCTCTCGGTCCTTTCATATGCATCGGTGTAATGGAAGGTGTAATTACAATTGTAAATGTGATCGCGTGAACCCTAGTCTTGTCTCGACGAATGTGGTTGGTGAATGTTTAAGGAGTGGGATGGCTCAATAAGACAACATTTGTGTTTGTGTTTCATTCCTATGTTGGGCTCCTAGTCAGTATTCTGTAAACAAGTGCAAGAGTTAGTGGTGGGATTTCAACAGTAGGTGGCGACATCTGATCTTCCATTGCGACTCTTGGCTGTTTGAATTCAGTATCATTTTGCTCCAAAGGCACCTCGAGTTTTATTTTGATTGCATAGTGCGACTACAAGTAATTGGGGGGACTTGGTATTTATGTCTTTGATTGATTTTGGAAGGTGTGAGCAGTTGGTCCATTGGAGGTGTCTAGAGGAAAAAATAGACAACATATGAGCTCTGGAGGTGGTGCTATTGGGGGTGGTGGTGGATGTGTGAGGGATTCTTCATTTCTGGTGCTTGGTATGAAAATTGGTGCGCTTAGTAGTTTCGTGGGCATTTCTCTGTGTGCGGTGGAGATAGAGGAGCCACCTTTCCGGAGTATTCGACATTGACATTTTGGTGTGGGCTACGCAAGGCTTGTTGGGAAGCGTCGACTTGGGGTGAGTTTCTCCTGCCTTCTCCTTCTCAAGTAGCTCGCGTTCTTGTCGGGGTGCTCAATTGGTGGTGAGGTGGTAGCCGGGTTATAATGTGTGGTCGTCTGTGGAGAATTGTGGGTGAAGGGAGCTCTGGTCTTTAGGTGTGGAGGTCTGGGAAAGTTTTAGTGGGTCAGACTCTGAAGACTATTGGGGGATTTGGATCCCTCGGACTGTTCAATATGTGACCTTCCTGACATCATGGGTGCTCCTCACCCCTGCCAAACTAGGCTTTGTGGGTTTCGGGGACTAGGCGAGGTTGGATCCTCTAGAATATTTGGCAATGGTGGTAGCCGTGACGCGCCGGGGTGGCAAGACTGTTGGATGCTCTCGGCTATCAGGTATTCAAATGCGTGGTGGTCGTGGTAGCATAAATCAGGATTCCCATGGAGGTGGGAGGTCTAAGCAACCTCAGCGATGTGGTGGTGTGCGAAGAGGTGGAATGGCTAGTTGGGGGTTTGGTTGGCGTGCAACTCCCATGTCACAGGTAATTCAACATTACTATCTCGAGAATTATCGGGAACTAATTCAATCTCTAGATCTGGTGGAGTCGGCTGAATGGGTTCGAAGGGAGGAGCATGCCGAGTTGATGGCCACCTTAGACAAGATGCACTACTTTCAGTGCTAGGTTAGATAGCAAGTGGTGGTGGTCTGGCGAGGCCAAAACCACCTTGTAGAAAAAGTGGAAAAGATGGAGACTTGCTTGATGTACTTCGAAGGGCACGTCCAATGCAACTTCTGCCCTCCACCACCTCCAGGAATTGCCCCAAATAACCCAACTTCCATTATGTCAGATGACTAGCATGCTATCAGGTGTTTTTTATGTATTGTCTACCTTTCGGTGCCTTTGGCCCTCTCCTCTTTGTATTTTTGTCACCTGCTACAAACATTGGTCAACAAACCTAGTCGGGGTGAGACCACCTACTTTTTTCTCTACTGGATGTACATATTTTTTACCATATGAATGAAATATCGACTTAAAAAAAAACCGATAAATTTAATTTTATTATTTTTTATTAATATTTAAATTTAATTTTCATTTGACCCAAAAAAAATTATGTAGCTTTTTCATAATTAAAACTATGAATTGAATTTTATTAATATTTAAATATATTTATCTACAATGTAATTAGTTCAAGTCTTATATGTAATCATTACAACCACAAGGTATCAAAAATTTTGGACAATAATTTCTAGTGTAATTGCAATAATCATGACATGATTCCTAAAAATGGATATAGTTACAATAATCCTGACATGATTGCTAATTCTTATACACTTCCACTATTTGTTGAGCTATGCCGGCTGGATACTTGGAATTTTTTGCAAAAGGGTGTTCTTTGAATAACTTGTAATACTCAGTTGTTCAATAATGTCCTCAAGCTTCTTACTAGGAGGAATCTATTTGCCCATTACTTACAAATCATAGATCTACTGCATCAATTTTCATTATCATAGCTTTTGAGAGAGCACAATCACATCCAAACATTAGTTGCTTCACGCAACTGATACTTTGTTTTAAACGTTTTATTAATTAGATTTTTTCCGGTTGTATTCTTCCTATAAGTTTTGCACGAACTTTGGTTTCTTATCAGTGTTAAACGTCTTACTTATTATATTTTTCCCATCTATATTTTTCCTATCACTATTAAGAAACATGTTAGTGGTTGAATTTTACTCGTTATGTTTTTCCTATTAGTTTTGCAACAAATTTGGTTTCCTGTTAAAATTAAAGATATAAGTTATCCAAATTTTATAAACAAAATATAAAAAAATGTTTAAAAAAAATCATTATACATTTAAAAATATAATATAATAATAATAAACATTATTTTTATTATAATTATTTTATAAAAAACCGATAATATGATGATTGCTCATCCAAAATTTAAAAATAAAATGTGGGCACTTATCACAACATGCTAACAAAAACAAGATATGCTTTAAGGGAGTGGTGTATGTTCACTTATGTGTATTAATTATCAGAGCTAACAAAAACAAGATATTCTTTAAGGGAATGGTGTATGTTCAATTATGTGTATTAATTATCAGAGATAACATGTAATATCTGTAAAAATTCACTTGATTTCAATCATGATTGTGTATGTTTTTGGTATAAAGTTCAGTACAATGAAAATTTCCTGTTCCAAGTTTTGGACATAGAAATACCAAACGAGATCATTCTTGCTAAGCTATGGCTAATAATCTACCATAATTGTTGATGAAAAGTCTTCCAATGATGGCTAATGGAAAACAAACATTTTAAAGAAAACATGTGATCATAAATTTCAATAATTTTTTTAGCTTTTTAAAATAATGATAAGAAAATATTACTTTGCTTTTGACCAAACATTACTTTGTTTTTGATCAATTTTTTTTTTCATTATTATTATTGGATTCTCCACTGCCACTCTAGAATTATAATTAACAATATAACTCAATTTATCAATTAGTAAAATTCACTAGATTCTAAACCTTACCATTAACTTAAAGTCAATATTTTTACTTTAATTTAGCTATATTTAAACTAAACAACATATACTAATTACTATGTAGCACTTTTTAAAAATAGAACTTTTAAAAATTTAACTCAAACACAATGAGCAACTATCAAAATAATATCTTTCAAAAACTCAACATCTCACCCATTCAAAAACTTACACATATCTAATCTAGTTTCATAATTCTTCCACCACTACATTCATGGAAAGAAAATTATAAGTATGGTTGAAAGAATGACAACATTTAATGTAAATAATGTAATTATGGGTAAATTTGGTTTTTTACCAGCCAGTCAATTGTATAAAGAGAAGGATTTATGTAATGAAGTAGCCCATATTAATTGGGATTTCTCGAGAGTCTTGTATCCATGGAAAATAATCTTTGATTAATAAGTTTATAATCCCTTTCGCTATGGAGGTTTCCTTGAGACACTGTCAAAGTTTTACCACATAACTTTTGTGTGTTGTATTTGATTTAGTTTCCCATTCAATTTTTTCTCTATATATTTTTCACATGTGTATGTTTATTGTCTCTTAAGACAAACTAGTGGTATCAAATCTCAAGAGGAGTCGGTTTAGGGGAGTCTTCGTGCTTGTGTGGTCATTGAAGATATTGAGGAAGTTTCAATTAAAGGGACGAGCTAATTGGTGAATTGTTGGGGGTCTCTGCTACCCTGCTGCCACTAAAGAGAGAGGTTGTTAATTTTTTAACCACTCGAAGAAGTTTTTTTTTTTTTTTAAGAGCCAAGCAAACTTGCCTGTTCGCTCGACGCTCGAAGAGCTACCTTGCTGTTCTGTCAGGTGATTGACAGTCTGTGCTGTCGTCTGAGGGAAAAAACGTTGTGGAGAATCCAAGGTTTCCTCCATTTGTTTGGAGGGAGAGAGGAGTGCATTGAGCCACTTGGACATTAAGCCGTTGTCTTAGAGACTTCCGCTTTGACTAAAGAATGCAGTCACCGTTTTGAATTATCTACCATGTGAAAGTCACGCACCCGCCAAAATAGAACCTAAGCCACTGGAGAAGTGTAAAGTTGATCTGCTGGAGGTTGAGAAATCGTGTGTGAGTTTATTGAAGCCAAGAGAAACCGATCCATTAGAGGTTGAGAAAACCTGTCTGAGTTCGCTGAAGCCGAGAGCGCCCAAAAAAAAATAAACCCTTGTCTGAGATTGCTGAAGCCGAGAGCACCTAAAACAAAAGAACCGCTAGTTGAACATACAGAGCACTATTTCTCAGAAAGTCAAGAAAGTCAGGTAATTTTTTTTATTTTTTTACAACAAATTTTTTTGAAGGGTTTCTCTGGTTAAAGAAAAAAAAAGGGATTTTTTTTTAATATTTTAGAAAAATAAAAGAAAATTGGAATAAGAAATATTTGAAGGGAAATAGATTTAGATTTTTTTTTTTTTTTGAATAAACAGGCTCAAATTTTTTTAAAAGGCTCATAATTGTAGAGAGGAATTTATTTATTAAAAAAGGCTCAGATTTTTGAAGAATGGAAACCAAAAATTAAGAAATCCTAAATCAGTTTTTTAGAAACCCTAGATGGAAGAAGGGAAACTATAATATTTTTTAAGAAACCCTAGTTGAAAGAAGGAAACCCTAGTAGGGGGATTTGTGGGAAGAAATGGAAAAAATGAAGAATGTTAAGTTCGAGGCGGAGAAGTTCACCGGTAAGAACAATTTTGCTTTATGGAAACTAAAAGTTAGGGATTTGTTGGTGCAACAAGGGTTGCACAAAGCATTAGATGGGGTGAAGAAGAAACCTTATGGAATGACAAATTTGGATTGGGAGGACTTGGATTCCCGAGCTCTCAGTACCATCAAGTTGTGCCTAGCAGATGAAGGTCTCTTCAACATTGTTGATGAAACCTCACCATCAGGTTTATGGGGAAAACTGGAAATTTGTATATGACCAAATATTTAACAAATAGAATTTATCTGAAAAGCCTGCAATTGTACATTCTTTGGATGAAGGAGGGTACAAAAATTGCAGAACATTTAAATGTTTTTAATATATTTATTTTCCAATTGTCGGATATGGAAGTTAAATTTCAAGAAGAAGACAAAGCTATCACTTTGTTGTGTTCTTTGCCTGAGCCATGCGACCACTTCGTAACTTCTATCAGTTTGAGCATAACTGAATATTTGGAATTTGATACAGTTGTGGGAGCTCTATTATTTGAAGAAGTACGGAGGAAGTCCATCATTGAAATATCTGCACCAGAAGCCATGGAAGCTAGAGGCCGATCAAAATAAAGAGGGGAGAAAGCAAGGAGTTCATCCAGATCAAAATCAAAGGGAAAAAAGTGTAAAGCCAAATGTTGGTGCTGCAACAAAATTAGACACCTCAAGAAATAATGTTGGAAATGAAAGGAGTTTGAAAACCAAAAGAAAGAGGAAAATCAAGTTGATCAAGATATGATTGATGAAGCTTTATCTGCTGAATTGGGAAGAGTAGATGAAGCTTTACCTATTTTTAATGTCTCTCAGAATTATGAAAATTGGTGGTTAGATTCTGGTGCTTCTCATCACATGAGTCTGCACAGAAATTGGTTTACTTCATATGAAGTTGTGAATGGTAGTTATGTGTTTATGGGAAATAATGTATCTTGTCAAACTGTTGGGATGGAAAATATCAAAATTAAAATGTATGATGACACAATTAATTTAGGAGTGTTGAACTCAGATGGTTACAAGTTTACATGTCAGAATGGAGTGCTGAAAGTTTTAAAAGGCATGTTGAAAATAGCAACAAGAAATGCTAAAAATAGAAATTCTAAAAATAACATTGCTATAAATAGCATTTTAGGATATACTCCAACTCTATTGGAAATAGCAAAAAATAGAAATGCTATAAATAGCATTTCAGGATATATTCCAATTTTAATTAGTCCCTGAATTAAAATTGAGAATTAAAATTCGAATTTGGTCTCAGCAGCTGTTTGAAAAATAATTAATTAATTCATCTTGAATTAATTAGTTGGAGAAAATCAAACATGAAGTCTATGTGAAGACAAGCGTTATCCCTTTGATTGAGGAAGTTATCCCTTAATTAAGGAGATAAGGATGGGTTGTATTTGATTTGTAATTAGTTAGCTCAGTTAACTGAGTTAAGTCTAGTTAAATTAGTTCCAAATAGTTTGTGGAAGTAATTGTGAGTTTAGTCAGTTAATGCATGCATGCATGCAACTAGTGTTCTCCAGATAACTGAATATTCTCTCATAAATAACTCATGCATGTCAGTTCAAAGAAAGATCCAGTTGAGATTAAAGGAAGGGACAATGTACTATCAGTTGGAGGAATTTTCCTATATAGGAAACTCATCCATGCAGAAGGAATTATCTCCTTCAGGATTGCTCAGTTATTTTAGAGGTCAGTGTTGTGTGTGAGGTGAGAATCACACAGGTTGCAGCTGGAGGACCCTAGAGAAACTGTGCAAGGAAATAGGAGGCTTGGAGGACTAAAGGAAGGCATATGTGTTGTCTATTCAGTCTATGAGTTACATTGAGGGATTGTACTGAGAGCTGGATAGATTGTGAGCTAAATATTTGTGTAATATGGAGATATTTTCACTTGTATGATAATACAGAGATTGAGGTTTTTAGCTAAGGCTTTCCCTAGAGTATTCTTCTGTGTTCATGTGTGATTGATTTCTCATTCTTTGTTATATGTGTTCTAGCTGATCTTACTCAAAATCGATTAAGCTTCCACAAGTTTGTTTGTAGAAGTAGATCGAGTATTTTTCTTTAGTATATTGCATTATCTGGTGATCTACAATGAGAAATTCTACAAGGCGCCCTGGTTGTTATGAAGGCAGAAAAGATTGAAAATATTTACAGACTTAAAGGAAGTACTCAGGTTAGTGAGGCAACGATTGTATTAGAGAAGGTAGAAGAAGGTACTCGCCTATGGCATCAGTGGTTGTGTCACATGAGCGAGAAGGGTCTTTAGGTACTGATGAATCACAAGTTTCTTCCTGATTTGAAATCCTTGAAGTTGGATTTTTGTAAACAATGTGTATATGGTAAACATTGTAAAAAGAAATTTAAAACTAGAAGTCATATTAGTAAAGAGATTTTGGACTATATCCATTATGATCTTTGGGGACCATCTCCTACTGTATCTTATGGAGGTGCATTATACATCTTCACATTTATTGATGATTTATCTCAGAAAATATGGGTCTATATGTTGAAAAAGAAAGTTGATGTATTTAATGTTTTTAAACAATTTAAAGCTACGGTGGAAAAGAAAACAGGGAAATCAATTAAATGTTTAAGAACTGACAATGGCGGTGAATTTACTTCCCTAGAATTTGAACAATACTATAAGGATGAAGGGATTGTTAGACATAAAAATGCTATTTATACTCAAAAAAATGGTGTTGCTGAATGTATGAATCAGAATCTTATGGAAAGAGCCAGAAGCATGATCAACAATGCTAACTTGCAAAAGGAGTTGTGGGAAGAAGCAATATCTACTGCTTGTTATTTAGTTAATAGATCACCTTCAGTTGCCATTATATGTAAAATGTCTGAAGAAGTTTGGTTAGACCAGTCTTGTGATTATTCCAAAGAATTAACGTTGAAAGTTAGACCCAAAATAAAAATGTTATGTCTTTGTTGGGTATGACTATGCGGTTAAAGGATATAGATTGTGGGATCCTTCTTCATGAAAGATATTCATTAGTATAGATGTAACATTTGATGAATCTTCTCTTCTAAAATTAGGTGTTGAAAAAGTTGAACAAAAACAGGTATCACTGATTCAACAAATTTAGTTGGAGACTAAATCCTTTTCAGAAAATCAAAAGGAAGGAGAGAATTTTGAAGAAAAAGGTGAAGAAGATGCAAAGGAAACTATTGAAGTTCTAGAACCAGTTCAACAGCTAGCCATTCTAAGAAGGTCTACAAGGGAAAGAAAAACATCGAAAAGGTATGAAGATTATGCTTCATCTATTGCATTGATTACTAAATATGGAGAACCTTCTTATTATCAAGAAACAATGGATGATGCGGATAGTAAAAAGTGGAAAAAGGCTATGGATGAAGAAATGGATTCCTTAGCTAAGAACAAAACCTGGGATCTTGTATAACTTCATGAAGGGAGAAGTGTTGTTGGATGCAAATGGATCTTCAAATTGAAGCGAAATGTTGATGGCAATATCGAGAGGTATAAGGCGAGGCTGGTAGAAAAAGGGTATTCTGAAGTTGAAGGTATTGACTTTCATGAGATTTTTTCACCACTTGTAAAATTTGTTTCTATTCGTACCGTGTTGGCACTAACTACATTATTTGATCTTGAGTTAGAACAGTTAGATGTTAAAACAACCTTTCTTCATGGAGATTTGGATGAAGATATTTATATGGAACAACCAGAAGGTTTTGTACAAGGTCGCAACAGAAGATTAGTTTGCAAGCTCGAGAAATCATTGTATGGCCTGAGGCATCCTCATAGGCAGTGGTACAAGAAGTTTGACTCCTTCATGGTGAGCCAGAACTTTACTAGAAGTGAGTATGATCATTGGGTATACTTTAAGAGTTTCAATTCATTATCTTGGTTTTGTTTGTTGACGATATGCTTATTGCGAGAAAAAGCATGGAAGATATCAATAGGTTAAAGGCTCAGATCTCTAGGACATTTGATATGAAGGATCTTGGAGTGACAAAACATATCTTGGGACAAGAAAAATGGAAAGCTTTGGTTATCACAACAGAAGTATGTGGAAATAGTACTTGAAAAGTTCAGTATGAACAATGTGAAACCCGTTAATGTTCCATTAGCTTCCCATTTTAAGATTTCTTCAGTTTTGAGGCCTAGAACTGATGAAGAAAATAAGTATATGACTTGTGTACCATTCAAATGTGGTAGGTAAATTAATGTATGTGATGGTATCTACAAGGCCTAACATTTCACATGCAGTTGGAGTTGTCAATAGGTTCATGACAAATCCAAGAGAAGAACACTTGCGAGTAGTGAAATGAGTGCTTGAGAATTTGAGAGGCACAAGTGACTATTACCGAAGCAGAGTATATAGCTACTTCAGATGCTAGTAAAGAATCAATCTGGTCAAAAGATCTACTTGATGAGATTGGAAGGAAGTAGGAGAAAGTGAATGTGTTCTATGAAAGTGAGAGTGCTATTCATTTGGCCATAAATCCAGCTTATCACAACAAGTCCAAGCACATTGATGTAAGGTGTGATTTTGTGAGACATGGGATCGATGATGGTAAAGTGGCTCTCAAGAAGGTCCATACACAGGAGAATTGTGTAGACATATTCACGAACCCAGTTACAGTAGAGAAGTTTCCATGGTGTTTGGCTTCTCTTGGCATGTTTAGATTATGCGAATTATTTATACTATTTCTTGTAAATGCAAATTTTGCTATACTGAATTATTATATATTGGAAGTGTCCTGTAGAAGGGATTTCAGAAGCAAAGTAGTAACAAGTGGTGGTTGTTTAACATGTTAATCAAGGTTGTCATTGACGTTAATATGGTACTATTGGGATGGAAAATATTATTGTGATATCATAACCTCATGCATATTATGATGATGTCCTTGCTCATGACGATAAGTCCCTCTTGTTTCATAAGGATGCCATTAACGATGATGTCAAACTATTATTGATGCCATTATGATGTGAATAAGTCCTATCCTAGATGCCTATTGTTCATAATGTCCTAGATGTCCTTGAACTAACCATGAAGACACTATAACCTCTTGTATCCTTGCTCTTGATGAGGAAGCCCTAGAAATCATGAAGATGTCCTTACTCTTGATGAAGAAATCCTTCTTATTGATGCTCATAGTGACTCTTTATGAATAAGCTCTCCTTGTGATGATCTAGCCCTTGCTCTAAGAAGTTAATGACAAAGAAGAAGCCCTTGTTGTCTTAATCACCTTCTGCACTAAAAATTCAAGCGCAGCCACAAAGAAAAATATTTTTTGACACCTTGGAGGCATCTTTCTACAATTAGACCTATACCATCTTATATAGTATATTTTTCCCTTTCTAATGAGCCCTTATTTGTCCCAAAAATCCTAGTAATTTGTGAGATATCGAATTTCAAGTATATATATATATATATATATATTTCTAATATTGAGCTAACTTGCACTTAGACAATCATGTTAGCCTACCTCTAGAAAGACATGTCCATTCATCCTAATGTCCAAATCATATAAAAAGGAGGTTAAGACTGTTCATTTAACCAATAAATTTCAATGAACAATCATAATACTTGGTGAAGATTACTTTTGAAATATAGAACAACAAGACAAAAAGGCCGAGGAGGGCATAGTCATTTCTGTTTGGGCTATTGGGTTATCATTCTAGTTAAATGTACAATCACTTGTAGATGTAAAAGACCTCACATAGACCTAAATCAGATTTTTTTGAAGGCTGAACAGTAGCAGTTCGATAGTTGACTATTTGAAGAGAAGTAAACACCTTCAGATCTGTGGAGAATTGCAGCTAAGACTTATTAATTACAGTCTCGAACCTATTGTGGCAAGCACAAAATACAATGCCTCAGACTTAAAGAAGGCATGTAGACTATCTCTAGTACCTTGGATAAGGGTTACAAGACCTCAAAACAGTTCCTTACTCCTAAAACCTATGTGAACTCGTTTATTGATAGGTGGAGAGCTAAAATCTGTGACAGAAACATTAAAGTTCGAACTTGTGCTCAATACTTCAGGAACTATGGCTTAAGTACTAGGACCTATGACATCTGTTGTGCTTATACTTGTGGAAACTTTGGACTAGGCTTGTGATTTTCTTGTGGATAGACTCCTACCAGCTTGGACCTGTGAATTGTGGCACTTAATAATTCACACCTGTGGCACTTGGTTGGGAATTTGGCATCTCTTGTGAGCACTCTATGATGCATCCTTTGGAGCAACCTAGTGACAATGTTTTGGGAGTTTTGAGGATAGTGTTTTATGATCCATTAAAGGAAGATTATTAAGATAGCTTGTGACAACTTTGGAGCAGAGTTACAGTAGAGAGAAGTCTTGGTGAAGTATTGAATAAACCTTATTATAACTGTTGTAACATAATTGCAGCATTGTTTGATGAGGTCCATATAGTAGCTCTAATGAAGTATCTTGAAGGTTTATTGAAAATATTTTATTGAAGGATCCTTGAAGTCTTGTTGAAACAACTTCTTAAGAGCATTAATGAATTAAGAATCTTGAAGCATCTATAGTATTGTTGGAGGTCTCTTGAAATCTAGTGTGTAGATTTTGGGAAGACTTGTTGATAGATGCAAACTTGAGAAAACTATTGAAGACATTTCTTGGGACAACTGATTAAAGACAACTTGAGGCATCATCAAGCATTAATTGAAGTCTTGGATACACCCTTGGAGATCATGATGCATTGAAGCTATCATGATGTGATCCTTGGAGATCTTGTTTGGGTATCATGAATAGTAGCGGCGACACCTTAGTGATAAGAAAAGGTTATCATTGATGAAGTGATGTGGAGACTAAGTGAAGGCAGCACTGAAGATTGTCAGGGCTCGATGAAGAAGACATTGGGAGTTGTGAAGTACAACTAATATATCTTGATGAAGTAAAGCAAGGGTTGGAGCCCAAGAGGTTGGAGCCTCAAAAAAGACAAGGTTGGAGCCCTAGAGGATAGGAGTCCTCAAGAAACTAGGTCAGAGCCTGAACCAAATATAGGGTTGGAGCCCTTGAGATTGGTGCCTCAAAATTGACAAGGTTGGAGCCTTGCAAGTCCAAGTTGGTGGTTGGCAATACAGGTTGGAGTCTGGGAGATTGAAGATCAGTGTCTTCATATAGGGTTGGAGCCCTACCTATATTGTACTTGATTCATTGTAAATATTATATTAATAAAACATTTATTTTTGTTTTTCATTTTGTGTTCTAATTATAAGTGATCTAACTGGTAAAAATAACAGTTGAAAACGAATACTGATTCAACCCCCCCTCCCCCCAGTATTTCCAACAATTGGTATCAGAGCTAGTACATTCACTCAAAGCCTAACAACTTGAAGGTTGATCCTTAGAACACAAATGGTGAAGCTAAGGAAGAAAGTCTCCAATCCTCCTAAAGATGTGTCTCCCTCAACCACCGAAATTGAAGTCAATCAATTTGTGAAGGCTCCATTATTCAATGGATACTTTGATATATGGGAGGCAAGAATGAGGAATTTCTTAAAGACTCAAGGCATTGAAGTCTGGAAATCAATGATTGCTAATAGCATGATGGATAGAGAATCCAAGGAACATAATACAAGAGCAATGAAAGAAATCTTAAATGGGCTACCTGATTCTATGAAGGCCAATTTTGAAAAATGTTCACCAGCAAAAGGCATATGGGATAAACTTCACGATCTTCACTCAAAAGGAGCATTGACAATGATCTCTAGTCAAGAAAATGATGGAAAATAAGAAGGAAATCCAAATCCCATCAAGGAAGGTGAATATAAGAGTGATAACATCAAGGCTAAAGAAGACCTAGAAGATGAAGAGAATGGAAAATATTTGGAAGAAGATCTTCTCACTAAACTTATGGCTACCATGGAAGAGATTAACAATTTGAAAAAGGAAAATGAGGAACTTAAGAAGAAAGTGCAATTTGGTGACCAGGACAAGACAAGGAAGGAAATTGACCTTATGAAGCTTCAAGTACAAGAAAGAGATGAGGATCTCGCCAATATTAAGGAATAATTTCATCAAAACAAGAGAAAGCATCTTGAAGAAGTCATATCCATGACAAATCAACTGGATAAGGCAAAGAAATGGGAGGATACCTTGTCAAGCCACCTTCAATAAAGGCACAAAAGCTTGAACAAAATTGAAGAAGAAACTGGTGAACTTGTTTATTGACAAGTGGAGAGCTTGGATCTGTGATAGAAACATTAGAGTTTGAACCTGTGCTCAAGAATTTAGGACCTATGGCTTAAGTACTAGGACTTTTGACATTTGTTGTGCTTAGACTTGTGGAAAATTTGGAACAGACTTGTGCTTTTCTTGTGGGTAGACTCCTACCAGCTTGGAACTGTGAGATGTCACACTTAATAATTCAAACCTGTGGCACTTTGTTAGGAAACTAGCTCACAAAAAGATAAAAAAGATAGATCAACACCTTAGAATTTAGCCTCTTCGAGGGGGCAACCTCCTTTACATTACACAAATTAAAAATTCTTGGATGATACAAATGACTAAACCTCCCTTCTATATATAAAAGTATAAGGGGTCACAATATACTCAAGCCGACATAACAGTAATAACATAAGGGCACAAAAATAACAATAGTGGGTTTCTATAGGGCATACTAATAACAATATGGGGACAATAGGGGCACAGTAATAACAATAAGGGATACAATGACAATAGTAATGGGGGAATCACTAGTATTATAGGGGCCTAACATGCCCCTCTCCTTCCGAAAAGCATTTTCTTCAACGCTTGTGTAGTTCTGGATGATTTTGTATAAAATTCTCATCCTCCCATGTGGAATCTTCAGCGGATAAGTTCTTTCCACTTGATGAGATACTCTAAAATTGATCGTTTTCGTAGCTACCAAGTTCTTGTTTCTGTGACTGATTCCGGTTCCAATATGCTTTTTCCTTCCTCGTCAAGTTCTAGCAATATTGTTTGAGCTTGGAGCTTGCCACTTGTAACCTTATTTAAACATGAAATATGGAAAACTGGGTGCACTTGGGAAGCTGCATGAAGCTCCAATTTGTATTCCATAGTACCAATCTTTTGCAAGACCTTGTACATACCATAATACTTTGGTGTTAATTTATTATCCTTCTTAGCTTGCTTGAGGGACATTTGTTTATATGGTTGCAGTTGTAGGAATACCCAGTCACCTACATCAAAACTTCTTTCACTGTGATGTTGATCTGCTTATTGTTTCATTCTATTATGTGCCAACGTGAGGTTGTCCTTTAAGAGTTGGAGAACTTCTTGTTGATGCTCGATGTGATGTTCCACTACTTGAACCTTATAATTTTCTCTTAAATATGATGTGATGGATGGTGGATGATATCCATA
>APFE030049728.1:62335-77327 GCA_000404065.3 Pinus taeda | reverse complement strand
GGATTCACTTAAATAAAACCTATTCTTGAAAATGGGCGAATGGAAGGTTGTAACTCCTAATTTCAAGGGCTAATTTTACCTTTTTTACCCTCTCCCTTAAAATAAGGTGGGCTATTTGAGGTGATTTGTAAAAATGTACTATGATACAAAATATTCGCCCACTAAAAATTTAAAACCCCTTAATTTCACCAAAGGGCGAAAATTCGCCCCTAAAATTTTCCATGCCCACAAAATCAATGACCCATCTTTCAAAAGGCTCAAGAACTACCTGTGGCTATAATGGAATTTCGTCTAATTGACCAGGCTGACTCATCTGTTGGCAGCTATCACATCTTCGAACACAGTTTCGTGCATCGCTGAAGATAGTTGACCATTAATATCCCATCTATAACACCTTGTGGCCAGTTCATTTGTTTGCAAAATTCCCCCCACAAGGGCTGTCATGAGTAGATCTCAAAACCTCATAGATGTCAATTTTCTGCTACACAACGATGGATCTGCTGATCACCACATGTATAAAAGGGATATCCTGTTAGCCATGAGTAATGGGCACTATGATGAATAATCCTTCATTGTCCCCTATATGACAAATGCTGAGGTATGTTTCCTGTAGCCAAATAGTTAGAAATATCTGCATACCAAGAGGTATTAGTAGAAATTGCAAAAAAATATTCATTCGGGAAGCTACCTTCTATAGCTTCTCCTTCATTGTTAGCATTTAATCTAGATATAAAATCAGCAACTGCAATATCCTTGCCTAGTTTATCTATAATGGTGATATAAAATTCCTGAAGTAATAACAACCACCATGTTATATGCTTAGGAGTTACAAGTTTGTTCATCAAATAACTTATTGATGCATGGTCAGTGTGCACAAAAGTAGTATACCTAGTAATATAGTGTCGAAATTTATTAACAACATAGATAACAGCCAAGAACTCTTTCTCCATTACTGTATAGTTTAACTCATAAGACGTTCAATTCTTGTTGACGTAATAGACCTCATATGGATTCTTCTCCTCTTGTTTTCCCAACACTACCCCCACAGTCATTTGACAGGCATCTACATGGATATGAAATGGAAGTCCCCAGTTGGGTCCACATAATATTGGAGCTTGGAAGATTAGTTCTCTAATATTTTCTAAAGCTACTTCACAATCATCCGCTCATAAAAAATTTGTGTCTTTAGAATTTTTTTCTATAAAATGTCTATAGTAGCCAACACAACCAATAAAACTACGTACCTGAGTCAGTCTCTTAGGGACAGGAAAATGTATAATTACCTTTACCTTGGCAGGATCAACTTGTATCCCAACAGCTGAAAGTAAATGTCCCAACACTACTCCCTCTTCTCTCGTCATATGAAATTTTATTGTACTCAAAGAAACATGCATTTGTTTACACCTTTTAAGAAATTTCTCCAAGTTTTCCAATCCTTCCTCAAATGAACCCCCATATGGCATGAAGTCATCCATGTAAATTTCAACACTGTCATTGAGTAAATAAGAAAATATCCCCAATATTTTCCTTTGAAAGGTGGCAGGCGCATTACAAAGGCCAAATGGAAGGACTCAGTAAAAAAATATCCCCCAAGGGCATGTAAAGGTAGTCTTATCTTGATCCTCAGGAGCTATTTGGATTTGGTTATACCTGCTAAACCTGTCCAATAGAGAGAATAACTTATTTCCAGCCATGGTATCAAGGACTTGGTTGATAAATGGTATAGGAAAATGATCTTTCAGGGTTGCTTTATTCAACTCCCTATAGTCTACATAAATCCACCATTTACCATTATTTTTAGGGACAATGACTAGTGGGGATACCCATTCGTTGTCTGAGATTGGGTAAAGTAACTCTCCTTCCAAGAACTTCTGAAGCTCCTCCTTGATAATGTTCTTCATTGAAGGGCTCATCCTTCTTTGAGGTTGTCTTATAGGTTGACAATATTCTTTGAAGTAAATATGATGAGTACACAAATTGGGAGGGATACCTTTCATATCAGTATAATCCTAGCCAAAAGATTCTTTTTTTTCTCGAAGGATATTAAGGAGTTGTTCCGTCTGGGCTGGTGAAATATTTTGGTTTATATTCAATGTCTTCCTTGGCTCAATCTCCATAGGTATGCTATCAAAAATTGTTGTTACAGGTATGTCTTCACCTTCAGTTTTTGATCCAACAGTTTCCTGTATCTCATAGCTCATGACTGATTCTAAAACCTTTCACGATGGATCTACAACAACATGAGGGCTACTGATAAAAGTGTTGATAGTATCATCCTTTGTCTCATTCTTAAAGCAAATGACTTTCCCCATAGTAAGCATTGGCTGAAGTTCCTGTTGCTCAATTTCAATCCCATCCAAAGACAAAGAGTTCTACTTGGGATTTTTCTACGAGCTAGGTTCTAAAGGGGGATAAAGAATAAGATTTTCCATATTTTCCCCATTAGAAATTATCATGTTTCCTTATCGACATCTGATGTAGGCATCAATGGTTGCAAGCCATGGGCATCCTAAAATAAGGGGATGAACACTAGCTGGGGATTGCGTATGCAAGACTAGGAGATCAATGGGGCAGCACCAAGAGTCCACTGAAATTTTTATGTCTTCTAATTTCCATATCAATCTGATTGTATATCTATCAGCTAATTCTAAGACTAGACAGGTTGGCTTGAGGTCATGCAATCCCAGTGTAAGCATGGTTTCGGATCCCCATATTTTACAAACATAGCCTTTCCCAGCATAATGCCTGATAATCTCCCCATAACATGAATTGTAAGAAGATCTTTTGTTTTCTTCCCAGGTCTCTTGAAACAATATTCTCTAATAGTTTTAGCGTAAATAGGTACATCTTTCATAGCCTGAAGTAGGGTTATTTTGACAAACAAATTCTACAACTCTCCTAAAAGATCAAATTCCTATTAAGGAACTGGTTTCCTCAAGGCTAATCATTCTGGATAAGGAGGATTGGTTTGACAGGTCTGAGTAACAGTCTACTAAGAAGGAGAATTTTTCGCAGATTGTTGGGTTGTCTCATCCTTGACTGCTTGAGTCTCTAGATTCTCATCATCAAGATGTTCAAAAATAATGGACGATATAGAAGCATTTACTACCTAGCTAGATTACAATTTTATATCATTAAACCCCATGGTAGAAATGTTGTACGAAGGAAGGTTGAGGGTGTCTACTTACTGGGCACCCTTATTGTTTGGATTTTGCTTTGGATGAATAGGAAGTCAAGGTCGGAGAGGAGGATTATTGGAGGGGATGTTAGAGGGCAGTTGTAATTGTTCTTGTTGTGTAGGTTGAGGAAATTGAGTAGCAAGGGGAATAGGACTATGCCAACTTTGAGACCATGAAGAACTTGAATTAGGTTGAGGACACCATGGTTGCTAGGGTGGGTATTGATAATGTTGAGGCCAAAAAGGAACTGACTGAGGATTCATGTTATAATACTAAAAAGGATCCTGAGACATACTTGGATTTAGGGCTGACATCTATGGCTGCCATGGTTTCTTGGACCCCATAAAGCATGGTTGATTTGTTTCTTCATTTGTTCACTGAAATAATACTTTTAGTGCTGGAAGCAATGGACATGCATCGGTGGAGTGGTTCTGCTCACAGATAGCACATGTTTCTATAGTCTCTAGTGGACACTCCTTCAGTGGGTCTTTCTTTCTACTTCATGGGAAGAAAATAGCCATCATTATTTCCAACTCCATATTCTTCTACTTATTCTGTAATGTGTCCATATGGGAGGATAATGTACTTAGGATATCAGTTTTCAAATTATCCAGTAGGTTCCCAAGTTCTGCTTTTGTGATTCCTCTACTCGATGATTTGAAAGTTCGGATTCCTTGTTTATTCCTTGCAGCTCCTCTTGAACATTGAATACAAAGTTCACAGACGGTGTCAAAGTCTTCATTAGACATATCCCCTTTGCCTACTATGTTTAACAACTCCAAATACTCTTCCCTCAGGGCCCAGAGAAAACAATTTTCAAAATATCCTTATCCAAGTCATTATGGCCAGACCTCTGGAGAGTGTACTTAAATTGCTCTACACAGTCCTCCATATTTTCATCCTCCTTCTGCATAAACTTGAAAATTTCTTCCTTAATATCCCAGTATTTATAACAATCATGATATTTCTCCAAGAAGGTCTTCTTCATCTCATCCCAAGGAGGAATGGTTTCCCCTCCTAAACCCATGAACCATCGCAACATTGCCCCTTTTAATATAAGAAGAAAAATTTTCAACTTTTGAGCATCATTGACATAGTTATACCGTGTACAAACGATATCAAACTCAAACAAGAAAGTATTTGGATCCTCCATGGAAAGCCCGTGGAATTTTGGCAGTGCCGTTAGTGGAATAGGCTTCATTCGTTCATCACCCTTAATTTCCCCAATTGGAAAATCAATTGAAGATGTTACAGGCACCATAAATATCCTCCAATAATCACTTGGAACTTCAACAGGTTCTAGTTGTGTAACAACTAGTGGTTATGAATATTTGACACCACTCCCCTGATCACAAGGTGAAGAGAAATCTCTGAGGCTTCCTACTTCAATCCTTGAGTGGATTTCTTCTTTTGATCCTCTGTTGGCTACCTCCTCCCTGTCAGATACAAGAGGAAGTGTCTCTACTTTCTGTGATGCCCTGTTCCTTATTTCTCCTACAAATATTGAAAGCGATACTTCTACCTCTAGAGGCTGTATAGATTGTTCCACAGAATGTCCTCTGGATCTTGTGGGAACCCTCACCCTAGCAGGAACTCACAAAGAGGCTTCTAATGCAACGTTTGTAATAATTTCTTGGATATAGGTATTTCTCCCCAAATCCTTCCTTCCTTGCCTTTGTATTTCTCCTCTACCCCTCTTATTCGAAACCTTGTTCATACATTTATTGGAAAGAAAACATTAAAAATTTCATAGCTCAAGACCTAGAGTAACGCAAAGAAACTCTTTTCCATCCCCAGGATGAGAGGATGATTTAAAAACAATAAATCAACAGGAAAAGCTAAAGCTCAGGAACTGGAGCAAGGTGAGGAAACTCTTTCCCTACCCAGAACAAGAGAGTGGGCCCTATCAAAAGCAAAAAAAAAAAAGGAAAACCAAAGAAAACAACTATGGCTTAGGATATAGAGCAGGGTAACAATTCCCTCCCCAGAACGAGAGATTTGTTTCTACAGAATCAACAAAACAAAAAATAAACAAAAATAAAACAAACAAAACACTATGCTTAGGACTTAGAGAAAGGAATAAATTCCCTCTCTAAGATGAGAGATTGATCCATATATCAGTGTAGATCATGTTCTTGCACCTTGTTAGCCTCCCTGACAATGACACCAAACTGTTGCTGTTTGAGTGTGAATACCTATTCAACACCTTTCCACATTTAATTTATTAATCTGGATGTGTAATTTATTTCAAGGAAATGTGCAAAATTTATACAGATAACAATGCCACAAACAATCACTAATATTAGATTCAACAATAGAGTTAATGAAAGAGTCACTGTGATAGTAATTAAGAATGAATTATAGAACTATAAAAGTCATTCATAGTAATTAACTAAAATACTGTAACAATAATCAAATTAGCTCAACACATGTGAAATATCAACACAAGAAAATAACTCAGCACCTTATCAAAAGAGTGGGCCCAACTCTATGACCAGGGCTGCGATGGATTAATAGCTTATAGAGAGAACAACAAAATAAATTGCATTCAATTAACTTAAATAGTCTCTCAATCTCTTGCATGGCTAACCCCGATTCATAGCATTAAAAACCTTCCTCTACATTAGACAGAGAAAATTGTTTCTCAATATGGCAACTAATGTTCTATCATTATACAATCATTACAATGACTAACTAGTTTCCAAGAGAGAGACAACAAAGGTTCGGAATAGGCCTAGAATCCATTATTCTATTACAACGATTGCCGATATGATACTGGAAAATCAAAATCACTTATGTGTTTTGCACTTGTAACCTTTGACCACCAGATCTGCAAAAATAGCAAGATTAGTAACTCGCATAGGCAAATTATCCATAACTGTTACTTCATTAATTAAACATTCCATGAAAGCAATTGAAGAGGGTTTACCTTATGCATTTAGAGCGATTAGTGAATATAAATGATACAAAAGAGTGAGAGAGAGAGAGAGAGAGAGTAAAAATGGAGGGAAAAAGTATGCAAGTTTGGCACCAAACACAATACACAGCAAGGACTTCACTCTCCAACAAGAATCATCAAGGCATCTTACCATAGGTATGTATCTCACTTCCACTCTCTCATTAGCACAATATTATCAAGCATGTAGATTTGTGAAAGATTTGGTTTTATAAGTGAAAGGTGTCTATTTAACTTTTCCACCTTTATTCAATCAATGAGGAGAATACAGTTACTTCATTACACACATGGCAACAATCAAGTCAGGAGAAAGGAGAGATGATGTCGAAAGTCGCTAAGTTATGGATGCCAAAAGTGGAAGTTGATTATGAGTTTAGGAGAATGATGATGTGGAAGTGGGACCAACGGTCCAAAAATGGATACTCATACCTCGGTTGTTAGCAAGCCATCCCACTCAAATCACCCATATGAGGAAATAAGACATTGATTCCCATACATAGAGGCATTCACAATCTCAAGGATACATCAAAGAAAAGTTTCTCTAGGCCCCTGAAGTAGTCTACAAGAAAGATAGTGAGCAATGTTTTTCCAGCACAAGAGCACCTACATGATCCTATAGGAAAACCTATAGGATCCTATAGGAGATCCTATAGGATACATAATAGTCACTTACAGGATTGGCAGTGAGCATTTTTAAAGCGAAAAACCAAATGTTGGATTCATCAGGAAATGACAAGGAGGTAGGAGCTACACCTTCCCACCTTTTCCAAGTAAAAAATAGATAGAAAATCCTTCCTTTTTGTTCAAACAATTGTAGTATAGGGGAATTATGCAAATAATTTTCATTTTAAATTCCTCATCCATTAGAACTTGGTATCAGTGATATACAACCCTCCATGTCCATCAGATAAAAATGAAAGGGGGATTTAATGAGAGGGAACCCACAAACACAATGAGAATTCACAAGTACCCTCTTGTACTATAGATATTCACAAGGCACATTTGGATGGGTTTCTTTCAAAAAATGAGGGGATATGATAATGGAGTGGCTAGAGACTTTGCCCTCTCCCTCATACCACTTGCTACGACCCATGACATTGTTGTGGTGAAAGGCCCCTCTGTAGAACTCACCCCTGAAATCATAGGCAGAATCACTACACTTCGTTTAGGGTTGCCTTGGAGGAAGGAATATAAGGGTAACAAGGAAATTGCAAAGAAGAAATTCTTTTGGGAAGGAGAGGAGGCAATGGAAGATAAAAATGGGGTCAAAAGAGCAAGCCTTCCATATCCTTGGAATGAAATTAGCTACCACCTCATTAAGTATATATCATGTGAAGGTAGGTATAGTGTGGTATATGGGTACCATTTTATGCTTCTCCAGGAGCTGAGGTTTGGAGCAAACACACCTCCTCAAAACAGACTAAGCATACCCTACATTTTGCTTCAATTAGTGATAGATATGAGCATTAAGGTGTCAGGAGAAAACCTTCAATGGCTATCCCATCATGGGTTAATTAGAATTATCATAGAATATTCCCTCCAAGACTTAAGACTCCCTATCACATGGGAAACATTCAGAGACATGTAGATAGAGGAAGGCATAAAATCCCTTGAATATGACAAAAGCCCCACTACTAGTGAAAGGGATGAAGAAGAAACAAAGAGGGATAAATAAGAAACAAAGAAGGAGGAAGAGGAAAGAAAAGAGGAAGAAGAGGAAGAAAATGCCCTACAAGAAAAAAGGTCATTGGTGAGGGCCATGCCTATGACGGACCTCTAAGATCCATCACCAATGTCTCATATGGTGACGGTCTTTAAAAAGCACTATTGTAAGTGTATATAGTGATGGTCCTTTAAGGTTTGTCACCAAATCCATTTTCAATGACACTTTTGGTGAGGATAGTTAAAGGCCCATCACTAATTCTCTCTTTGGTGACACTTTTCATGAGGGTCATTAAAGGCCCATCACTAATTCTCTCTTTGGTGACAATTCCATTGACGATCTTTTATTGACCGTCACCATTGATCTTTTTGGTTACTTTTGGTGACGGTCAATAAATTTTCATCATCATTGATCATTCCAATGGTTTTTTGATGATTCTTCATGTCTGTGATAGACCTTTAAGGTCCATCACCAAAGTCGCATATGGTGACGGTCTTTAAAAAATTGTTGTTGTAAGTGTATATAGTGATGGTCCTTTAAGGTTTTCACCAAAGCCATTTTCAATGAAACTTTTGGTGATAGTCGTTGAAGGCCTGTCACTAATTCTATCTTTGGTGACACTTTTGGTGAGGGTTGTTAAGGGCCCATCACTAATTCCCTCTTTGGTGACACTTCTAGTGATGATCTTTTTTTGACCCTCATGAACGCTCTTTTTGGTTACTTTTTGTGACCTTTAAATTTTTTTCGTCATCATTGATCATTCCAATGAGTTTTTGATGACGGTATGTACCTATTACTATATTTTTTGTCAAAAGATAACAATTTAAGACCATTGTTGTGGAGTCTCTTTCATTATGTGTCGAAGCTCATAGTGGTTATAATAGTCAGTCAATTTTTTAAGAAGTAATTAGTGTGTATCATTTCCCTCAAGTCATAAAAATATAGTTTTCCTATGAGTCAACACATGATTCATCTCTGTTAGGTTTATTATCTAGAAAATTTCCTTTAAATAATGTTCCACTAGCGTGTGTAGGAACTATATTATCTAATACATAATGAATCTCTGTCAATTATGAATAAGAGATACCTATCACTCAACACTCATGATGCACCTTAACATGCTTTGGAACAATACACTAACATTCCTTGGCACCTCGCATGTCTTGGAACATCTTTGTACTTGGAACATCTTTGTACCTACAACATCTTGCCATGAGTAGGATTGCCAAGCACATGTTGGCATGCCGTAGCATAGCATAACACTCCCCTATCATGTGTTGGCATGCCCTATAGTCCCTAGCATGCCTTGGAACACCTTGACAGAATATTGCATTGACAAACATTAGCACTTGGCATGTATTTGAGCATATTATTAGTGTGCCTAGAATGCCCCTTTTGATAAAGATAAAGTCTTGACTTATTAACCCTCTTATGTGTTCATTTCCTTACATTTTAGCTTGGTTATTCCTTTTGTTTCCTTGAAACTTCTTGACTCATATTGGCATAATCTATCACCCTACACATCCTAGCATTTCTTAGAACCTGGCATGCATTGGCACTATTTGGCACATGTTAGCACACCCTGGAACTACCTAGCACACTTTAGCACTTCTTGACATTCCCTAATATTCCCTGTCATGCCTTACCCATTCTTAGCATACCTTGTCACTCCCTCCTTGGCATGACAACTAGCACTCATTGACACTCCCTAACAAACCCTCATATTCATTCACTTCCATGCGTTTTGACCTAGTGCTCCGTTGTGTTGTCCTAGTACTCCCTAGCACTCATAAGCATGCATTGTCACTCTCTAGCACAACTTAGCACTCTTTGATATGTTGTGCCACTTCATAACATGCATCACACTCACTGATACACATTGGCACTTGGCACATGTTAACACTTGGAAAGTCTTAGCATGTTTGGCATGCGTTGAGATGACTCCGTATGCTGTGGCATGGTTTGCTATTAAGGTTATTTTAAATGAATTATTGGAAACTATATCAGAAGAAATGGAAGAAGATTGGGCACTTAGAATTTATTGGTAGTTGGCACTTGGCACCTATTGGAACCTAGTGTTGGTGTGCCTAGAATGCCCTTCATGTAAAAGGTAAATTTATGACTTATTAACCCTATTATGTGCTCATTTTCTTATAATTTAACTTGTTCCTCCATTTTGTTTCCTTGACAGTCCCTTGAATGCATTTCCACACCATTGTACATCTTGGCATGCCTTAGCACTTGGCACATCTTAGCTTGTTTGACATGTCTTCGTACTATCTGGCACATGTTAGCATTCCCTAACACACCTTGGCACTCATGACCTCACAATTAGCATTACATTTTTCCATGACTTGAGAATGTTACATTCACTAGAACACCTTGGCACTCCCTAGTTGTCATGTCCTCTTTTATCCTCCACAATGTCCCAGGCTGATGAGGAGATCGATGGAGGTAACCACAAAACAAGATTTTAGTTTGGTAGCTAGCCCTACCAAACTAGAGAGGGATCTCTCTATGAAATCACAGCCAAGAGATGACTGGAATGTAAAGGATTTTAGGCTAGATAGCTAGGCTCGGGTGGGTTTTGGATAATTTAGGCTCACAATGTTTTCTTGATGACCCCACCTCCATGGGTTGTACTAACATTGTTTGGTGTTGGCTTGGTGAAGTGGTTATATGCATTTTCAAGGTTGCCGCAATGAAGGCATCCCATGTCATGTTATTCTCTTTCAATTGATGGAGTACTATAACCTTTATCAAGATATGATGAAAGACTCTAGCATATTGCACTTTGCCTTTCAACTGCACCCTTTCAAACATTTTGGTTAGGCTCCTATACAAGTAGCTAGATAAATCTAGAGACTTGGCAGTTGTAAAGTGCATCAATAGTCTTATGTGGTATTGATATAGCCTAAAAAAATTGCTCTCACATGCGAAGAACTTCATGACAACCTTCATCAATGGTGCATACCTCTCCAACAAGTATCTCAATGGGAAAACATGTGACTGAGCTCCTTTGTATTGTGATTTCAAGTAGGGTTTGTACTCTTCTAGGTCTAGGTTCATGCCTTTGAACCAATTTTCACCATGGTTTGGTATTCCTGTAGCTTGAGAGATGGCATCCACTGAAAACATGAAATCAGTCCCTGCAATGGTGGTCTTGTCTTCCTTCAAGGTGAGGGAAAATATACCCATGATATGATCACAGTAAGCTACTTCCTACACTCTTTGACAATACCCTAAATAATTGACATCTTCAAAGCATTTCATGAGAAATGGAGAGGAGGTGATTTCATTGCAATTAGAGAGCTCAAACCTCAATATATTTGGCCCCTCAGTATCTTTAGACCAAAAGAATTGATGCTATTATAGCTAGGTGCCTTTGGGCTAGGCCTAAGTCCACAAATAAGATACTTTTGGTCTATTTATAGGTTCTTGTGTTGCTATCTCCTAGATTGATCTCAGGCTGAAGGGAGGCAATTCTAGGGTAACCACAAACCAAGCTTAACCTTGTAGCTAGCCCTACAAGGATGAGAGAGAGCTCTCTCCTTTAAAATCTCATTCGGGATGACTGGATCAAATAGGGATTTTAGGCTAGTTATAGTATCTCAAAATATTTTGATTGAATTTGTTGGTGTTTGTGGATCAGATGGAGCTAGGCAGTTTTGGGTCTAGGAAATTAGATTAGAATGGAGGGTGTTCCATGGGGCAAGGTAGGTATAGACTTTAGCACTTGAAATTTTAATGAGGTGAGATGTCTAAGGATGGTGAGGAGCTAAGAATGTCTTGAACAAGTCAAATATCCTTCCTAAGCAAAAGAAAACATAGAACATTGAATGAGTTCCCAAGGTAGAGCACCGCAGACAATGAATTATACCTATCTATCTTGATATCACTCAGTTAGAAGCAGTGAAATAGATGATGACAGGAATAACACATGTAAACAACTGATAACAAATAATAAACTATGAAAAAGCACCATACTGCTAGTATCCCATAAAAATAGCTGCAATTCCTATTAATTTCCTTGCCAAACTACTTACAATGGTGTATAACCAGGCTCAGGCATCCAAGTGAGTGCAACGCTTGCTAATGAAAAAGAAAATACATAATATAGATATCAAAACCACTCATCCTGAACATCAGGTGTTGAATCCATGAGAAGAGGGGTTGTTTCAACCATTTCGTAACCTAGAACTAGAATATAGGCAGTCAAATAACCTGCCTCCAAAAAGGTAGAAACTGATTCATTTGCCTCAAAACAACCTCTAACTAATGAATCTACCCTCTAAAGATATTTTTACATTACATTTACATGCCATGTCATCAATTACATCAGTTAAAACATCCATGAGGAGAGAGAAATCAGATTCTCAATTAAAAAAGACAAATTTTACTTCCTGAGCAAAAAGTCTATAAGCGCAGCGCCATTGGCCAGAAGCGTAGTGCCACTTTCAGGTCATGTTTGGAGGCCTTCATGGCATCCAAATTACACCCGTGATAGCACATTGGAAATGTATTCAAGCCTAGTTTCCGGAACACCTATAAATTTTGAATTTGGAGGTCATTTTCCGCCTCAAAACTTGAATCTCCCAAGGATACTTCTGTGTGTCCAAAAAGAGGTAGAAAGGTCATTTTTTGGTAGTTTTTGGAACTTTTGGTGAACCATATCTACTCCAAAACTTCTAAAAATTGATAGGGTGTGTGTCCTCATCATTCAGAATCCAAAAATTTCAACCTTTTATCCAATGGATGCGTCAGAAAAAAGTGCAGCACCACTAGACAAATTTTCTGCATTGTGAATTTCAAAATTTAAAAAATGCAAAAAATTCTCAAAATTTGCCCAAATTTGGCATGGAGAACCACAATCAAGTGCTTTGGTTGGCCAAAGAAGCTTCAACCAATATTCTGATTTTATCTTCCACTCTTGTGTGGTTTTCTTTGTTGCCTAGCTCTGCCTGCTGAGGTGTCACTGCCTATGTTTTCTTCCTCCTTATAGTCTCGGTCTTCTTGGTCCATGTTTGCAAGGTTGAGGTGTATTAAGGGAATGAGTGGAAGTGTTTTTAGGAATGCAGGGATGGGAGATGAACTTATGGGCTAGAAAATGAATGAGGGAGTAGGAATCATAAAATGAGAGGGAGGGCTTGGCTTGTTTGAGAAATTTCCCTTTGGGAAGAGGGATAAAGGGATAGGGAAAAATTTTAGAGCTGTAGTGATAGGTGATAGGAGGAACAATGGGGGTTTTAGGGTTTAGGCATAACCAAGAGACATTTTTAGGGTTTCACACTTTCCATGGGGAATGATGCTAAAAAGTTTGAAATGCAAACCAAAAATATATTAATTGATGTTAACTTACTTGCATTGAAGGGAAGAGAGGACAATATTTAGGTTTCTTGAACTTTTGAGGCCTTAGTCTCTCTCCTACCAAAAGCACAGTACCACCCTGCCAAAAGCACAATGCCACTTTAAAAACAACTTTTGACTTCCTTCCTGGTGTCCAAAGTAGGTGTGGGATAGCTCGTTGGAAATCTTGTTGCATCTAATTTCCAAAAAATCTTGACTTTTTTAAATTTGGAGTTCATTTGCCCTATCAAAAGCTCAATCTCCCAAGACTAGTCAAGATGTGTAGAATGAGGCTGCCAAAATGCATAGTGTTGTTGCTGCTAACTTTGTAAGGTCTTCCTCAACTCCAAAGTGAGATCATGATAGCTCATTGGAAATATCGTTGTGTCTACTTATTAGTTGATGCATCAAAAAAGTCATTTTGTCATTCCATCTAGGAGAAAATTTGATTTTACCAAGGTCACTCTAGAGATGCATCAACCCTCCTGAGGCAAATGATGTTTTCGACAATTCTCCCAAACCATGAAGCCTGTGTAAAACCTGAAAGAATTTTTTTTCTTCGGTAAATTATGTACAAAAACCACTCTCATTTTTTTCAAATTCATCTTCTCTTGCTCAGAAACATCATTTGAATAAAACTTATCCCAATGTGTGGAACAGGGAATTTGTAGAAATGAAGGGAAATGAAGGGGATAAGGGGCTTCTAAAATATTGAGAACATTTTTGGAAGTAGGGGGGGATGTTAGGAAGTAGGGAAAAGAGGAATTTAAAATATTGAGTGAGGGGAAGAGGTCCAAAATGGAAACGCAAGCCTAACCTAGAAAATTGTCAAATTGTAGGAATAAGCTAGGGTTTGTGGGAAAATGATGAATTTGAGGGATATCAGTGATGGGAAGTGCCGAAGAATGTATATTAAAGATAGGGGAAGGTGTATGAGCATCATGATACAAGTTTTTTTGATGATTTAACCATCTAAGAGAAATTACCTTCAAAACCCTAGGAGAGGGAAATGAGCCTTACCTAAGTAGAAGTAAAGAATGAACAAGGTGTAAAATGACCCATTGGAACCTGAAATGATGATGAAATGTTTTTGAATGATGGTATACTCAGTGGAATGGTGACATGGACTTGTTCAAGCCCCGAAAATCGGGTCGACAATAAGGGGGATACCCACCCGGTCCAGACCTTGGTTGGCAGCTCCTTATCCGTTTGGTATAGCGGGTCCGACTGGGGATAATGGGACCAGTTTCCCAATCTAAGGGTGTGTGTGTGCGTGTAGAGTTGGATGAAGTTGATCTAAGAGTACTTAAAGCTAATTTAATTCAGATTCTTAAACTAACTCTATGCTATGGTAATCTAATGAGAAACAACACATCTAATCTACGCTAACCTGGGGTGTATATATTCTATTATGCGATCTAAAGAGATTTCAAACAATAACTGGTAATAAAGATCATTTAGCTATCATAAGAATAGAAATCATTTAAGATAAACCACTTTTCATAAGAAGTTAGGCAAAACAGTTGTGAACAGCATATCGCATAATAAGTTATTCATATATCAGACATAAATAAATGACTCCACCGTACAGAAGTGCCAAATGGTAACTCATACATTCATGCAATAACATATAAACAACTGAAAAATGTAAATCACTTTAAGAATATAAGCAGAAATGGCCAAGAGATAAAAGTACCATTTATGACTAATCCTACTCATAAACTTCAAGCAAAAACGATTTATCTTTACTTGTTCTAACATCTACTAAGAGTAAAAAAGTGCAACATCACTAGCAGACATCAAATGCAAAAATTAATAAATCTCGATCCATCCATTCATCAAAACCTC
>APFE030049728.1:7223-57758 GCA_000404065.3 Pinus taeda | reverse complement strand
AACATCTACTAAGAGTACAAAAGTGCAACATCAGTAGCAGACATCAAATGCAAACATTAATAAATCTCGATCCATCTATTCATCAAAACCTCCTGTGAGGGTGCAGAAGTGCATGTTCCGAGGACAAGTTTTTGACAAATTTGTGGACCCTTCTCTAAATGCATGAGAAGGGTTAAAATACTACTTCCTAATTCTAATAATAATGTCTTTACAAAATTTAGGATGCGGTTTTCAAATGACCGTCCTTTTTCTAATCTAATAAAAAAATAAACAAATTTCTAAAATAAGGTTACTTCTGAACTTGGTCCCTAAAGATGCAAGTGTTCATCATGGGCTTGAGAAGAGTTGGTTGGCTGACTTCTGCGCTGAGCTGGGCTGCGAAAACAGAATCTGTGAGAGCTAGCACTACTTTTTCGGCTGCGTTTATGATGCATTTCACAATCATCCATTGGCTATGTGGCTTGACCAAGTATGCCCAGTAACACTCCCAATTTAACCTGTTCAATGCCTGGATCGCTTTTCCCTTTCCCTGTGCCTTCTACTTCCATTCTGCTTCTAGTCGTAGTTTATTTGGTAGGTACCCTGGGGTGGTCTCTTCGATTAAGTTGGCCCTATGCAAATTCTCATTTACACAGTCGATAAGAATGTTTGCTTGCGTGGCCGCTGTCTCCGCTGCTTGTTCCGCCTGCCTGATTTGATCATCCCGTTTATTAAAGAGCAATTCTTTATGACTCTCGTTTATTCTGGGTGCACTTGCTCTTTTCCTTTCCTCTTCATCTTTCCAAGCTAAGTATTCCATATCCATAACATATGCGGACAGATAAAAAGGAGGGTAGGTCCTTTGAGACAAGGATATTTTAAACCGGTAATTCATAACAGCCGTGTAAAGATTATCAGAAAAGATCTTGGCCCAATCTATAATATCGGCATTTGTGGCAGCATCAATTAGTGGTAGCCATTCAGACAGAAATTTATTGATGTCCGGCATCCCAAATAGTCTACAAAGCATGGACGCAACAAAACAATACGGAGAGGTGAGGGAACCAGTGCTGTACATACCATTTTTGTCCTTTCTGAGCGGCTCCTCTTTTCTGGAGCAATCTTTAGTGGTCTCTGCTAGGTTTGTGTTCTCTGCCGCAAATTTCTTGACGAATTGTGCATTTTAAGTCGCCTGCGGTTCAGGGAGATGATACATAAGCTTTAAATCTTGCGTGGCGAATGACCGAATGAGCCCATGTCCTTTGAACCTTGAATTGTTTGTTGCTCAACTCTGCATTGTCAAGTTTCCACTTGATCATATCTGTATATGGTAAAATTTTGTGCCTAGCTGCTATACGGTGAAGAAACGAACATGCTAGCTCCTCTAAGGACGCCTCGGAAGAGCGTTGTGAGCCTGCGACAGTATCAACCTTCATTACTCTAGGATTTTCTTCCTCCAGCAGCCTGTACATGCCTTCCCATGTCGAAATCCATGCGTCTCTGTTGTAGGAAGTGTCTGTATACAAAGGCGCCATCTCCTTCGTCTTTTTCTTCACCTCAGAGCGTTGAGCTTTATTTTTCTTTCCCATTTTCTCCTACGTTTAGCTTTGAATCGTCTTAGCTCTTCGTTCCTGCAGATTACGAGTGAAGTGGAAATGACTGATTAAGAAAGGTGATGGGAGAGTTTTAAATGCAACAGATATATCAAATATGCCACTTTACGTGAAGTAATTCTTTACAAAAGCACGCGTCTTCATTTCATTTAATAACTGACAACTAATTCATTTACTATCATTAAAAGCGCATGATCTTGAGTCAGATTATGGTAAGTGGCTTTTCTTTGAATGGCATCCTCGAAGGATTCATGATTAAGTTATTTATGATTTGCTTACGTAACAACGTAGATCGTGCCATTTCAAATCGCACCACCACAAATCGCAAGATCGCAGATTGCACCATCGCAGCGATCGCAACATTGCAGGTCGCAGAAGTTTAACGTTTTCCAAATCTTGCCAGTTCATTCCTGCGATATGCGATCTTGCGATCGACGTTATCGCAGATCGGTAAATCTTGAAGTTTTTCCTTATGAATATTACTTCATTACGATGCGATGTTATGCTTAACACGAGGGTCTTGCGCATACTGACATTATAGAGAAATGGAGGCATTTCCTATCTTTTTTGCAAAGCGGTTTTAAAGATATTTCCCTTATCGTAGACTTAGGTTAAAAAATATTCAAAAGACCTTTCTAAGTTTACGATGGTAACCTTATTTTGAAGAAAGGAAAAACTTGCTTTTTTCTTAAAAATTTAACTAAGGGCCCCATTCATTTAGTATTTTGGACAACACTTAAATGAACAAGGGGGGGTGTTGCTGGCCACAATAGGACTGATACTTGGAAAACTTTGGAAGGAGTGAAAACAAATCCTAGACCTAATACCTAGTGACCAAATTTTGCTTGAAGACTCACTAAAATGACAAAATTTGTCTTTGACACCCTAAGACCACTTTGTAAGAGCATGTTTGATCATTGGTGGAAGGCTTCAAAGGCTGACACTAACATGTGAGACATCAGAAGGATCATGGGTGGGGTGTAAAGCACACATAATGTTTTAGTAAGGCTTTAATTATACTCAATAAATTATGGAAAACTTTCTAGGGCAAAGGTATTTAGTAATAGGTTATTAAAGAAAAATATCTAAGAAATAGACAGCTTAAGGAATGGATTAAAAAGGCAGCTCCAAAGAAGAAAGTGGCATCTTCTTTACGGAGGAGCATGATGACAAACAAATATTGGCTACTATGAAATCTAAGATAAGAGGTTGGAATGGGGAATAGGATAAAAAGTGGACTAGATTTGTTAGACACACATGGGAGCAAGAACAATAAGAAAGATAAATCATGTGAGTTCATTTTTTATTAACAGGAGATATAAATTTATAGTACATTGTTGTGACCGTTGTGATTCACATCCCAAGGTCTCTTAGACTCCTTTTGTCCATTCGGCTTCCACACTAACCCATTGAGGATTAGGTGTCCAACATTCCCCCCCTTAATCTGAAGGGTTATGTATGAGTCGAAGAAGAGAGCTGTAATACAAAATTTGCAAATATGCATGGAAACACTAGGCTGAATGTGCTCTCTGAAAATGTTGGTATAAAGGGCAGTGGTTTAAGTATGACCACCAACACTGGAATGCTTAGTGAAGTTCCCAGAACTCTTCCAAAACTGGCAAGAAGCTGGAGTCTTCTGCTAGAGGAAGTGCTCCTATTGTTTTGAAGAGGGAAACCTTCAACCATAAAAGGGAGGTCTCACCCTACATAAAAGGGAGAACTTCAACCTAAAAAGGGAAGTCTCAACCTGTGATGGTTTAAGGATGACCAACAACTCTGGAATGCTTAATGCAATTCCTGGAACTCTTCCAAAACTGGCAAGAAGATGGAGTCTTCTGTTAGAGGAAGTGTTCTCAATTTTGTTCCTAGAATTCTTCCAAAACTAGCAAGAAGCTAAAGTCTTCTGTTGGAGGAAGTGTCCCAGATTTCCAACTGAGGGCATGTTCACGGGCATCATTGTCTCTGTCTACAACTCTGAAACTGGTGTGGTAGGTTGTGGCTTAGGCTCGCTTGATGTGGCTTTGAAGCTTGTGGATGACCTTCATTTCCCCCCCTGTCAGATACAAGGTGAGAAGATGGACAAAACTCAACTGCAAGATTGTTCAATACTCTAGAACAAGTTTTGACATGTGTTTGGAATATCTTCTTAGCTATTGATGCCCATTTCCAAGAAGCAATCCATCCAAGATGAAACTTTGTTCTTGCAGGATGTTTGTTTCTGAAGCATCTGTGTGAAGAATGACTGGTTTTATGACAGTACTTACATGGATGAAGATCAAAATAGTGATCTTTCAAATGGCCAACTCGATCACAGTGTTGGCATTTCACGATCTGTTGTTGTTGTTGTTGTTGTGGAAAAGGAGTAGAATCTGGAACAGCTGAAGCTGAACTATCATGAAGAGCAAGTGAACTGTCATGAATGAATCCAGCACTCTGAAACTGAATGGGTTTTGAGTAGTCTGGGATATGAAAGGACAAGTCCTTGTCATAACCAAGACTGGTTCTATGCTTGTTGTATACAAGCTGTTCCCAAGGTCTGATGATGGGCTTGGGAAGTGCAGACTAAGTTTCTGCATCTGCATGTACAATTGCTGCTTTATGTGAATGAACTGTAACATTATTGTCTCGTTTTTTATGGGAGTCTGTTTCAATCTTCTGAACAGGTTCAGAATGATGACTCCATTGCTGTAGTTCTTCTTGTTGTAGCTTTGTCTCAAGCTGCAAAAACTCAATATTCTCATGTGCATTTTGGAGACAAATTTTAATATTGGAAAGAGAGGTTTTGTTGATCTTAACCATCTCATCAACAGTGGAAAGTATTAAATTATTCAGTAGTTTCAATACATCATCTATTCTATCCATTTCCGACCAATATAATCAAAGAACTGATGTTATCTTCAGCTACAAATTGGTCTATAAATAATTGCAACTATTAGATGAGTAGCAGGATGCCAATATCACAAAGTCACTGTAGCAGACAACACAGTACCAATTTCAATGTAGCAACTGACTCACTGCTTTGATGTACTTCTCAAATTATTCAAATGAAATTTGTCGACAGTCTTAGTAGAGCAATCTCAACCATGTTCTGTCCATTGCAACATTGCCATAGCAGTGATCAAACCAACAGTGGTAAAGATATAGCAGTGTATCAGGGCTTGTCAAGCTCTCTAACATAACACTTAGCCTGTCAATTCAACATCATCATCAGACTCTATCCATCAGCATATTCAGTCAATAATACTTTGGTAATGCAAGACTTATCCCTGAAACCCTAGAATGTGAACTCATACTCCACTTCATCAATACATTTCTATAGATCAACAATGTCAACAGTACCAACTCAATAGTTTCTTTATCATAGGCATTTACAAAGAATAATGTGTCAATACTGTCATATCAAATCTCTAAATCTAATCTCTATCTAATGCAAACAGTCAACAACAGTCCTTGCATCAAATTAATAGATTACATAAATTCATAGACAAGTTCACACAAAACTTTGCCCTTGGTTGTTGTAGATGACACCTGTTCATTGAGGTAGTACAAAATCATAGATCAATAATCTCACTGCAAATGAAGCCTTCAAATGAATTTTCAAATATAACAAAGTTTGATATACTGAGTGTAACCCTGAAATAGAGAACTCAACTTAAAATCAACACTTAATGATGCACTAGCAGTGCTTAGTACTATATCATAGCAATTTGTCTTTATAATGTCTGCAATAGCTCCACTCAACCACAATAAACAACAATATCCTAACTGGCATACATCAACCCCATAGCCACACAATTTCTGGAAGAGTCTATCAATCCAAAAATTTAAGGTGCCTGTCGTAGCTGGATTTTCGCTGTGGAAGTCCGTGGCAAACCTATGATTGCGCAGTTGTTTGTTTCAACTGGATTTTCACTTTGAGAGTCCGTGAAAAACCTGTAGTTATGCAGTTTATAATCCAAATGGATGACCGGTTAGATAAAACCCGTGAGGCATAAAAAGTATAAGTTTGTCTTATTAGAAACCATTATGATTCGCGTATAGCAAGCCTTAGCAGCAAAGAACCACAAAATGTCTTTGTGATGTAATCAAACCCTGGCAGCTATATGCCATGTCATACTTTCTCCTCAATCACATTCAAATCAGATTCATATGGAGCAAAGAGTAGTGTTCATATGGAGTTTATATGGAGCAAAGAGCAATGAATGCAACGTTTATATGGAGTTTTATATGGAGCAAAGAGCAGCATTTAATTTACATATCAGCACCACTCTGCCAAAGCTTCTGGTATCATTGCAGAGAAAAAGAGTAGGAGATGGCTCGAGGGCAATGTGGTCAACGAGTCAATACAAAATCGTTGGATGGAGGTGAAATTCACTGTGACAATCAGCGTTCAAAGGCCATGAGTTACAAATTAGCTGCAGCTCCACCAACTCGAGTGGAGAACATGAATGAATAGTTGCATACAATCACTTTACATTGTTCTACTAGGAAAAGAAAAGTTTTTTTCAATCTAGAAGATTATGATACAGATACTACAGAAATAGAGGATGCAGATTTGATGAGACGCAACAACAACACATCTCCACACAGAGGTATCAAAACCACGCATATCAGGCTATCTCAAAACCACGCATCAACAACACATCATGTCAGTCTTCATGCATGTCAGGCTTCACGCAACAACAGCACATCTCCACGCAGAGGTATCAAATCCACGCATATCAGGCATGTCATCTCAGGCATACGAAAACTTGGAAAGAGCAGTTGCATTTCAAGGTTGAACCCTTTACGGTGCCCATCATGGTGTGTTGAGAAATGATAGAACAGACTTGGGCTCACATTCCAGCAGCCACACCTCAACTAGAAACTCAGTTATGCAGCAAACCATTGAACCATTCTGGAAAGTCAGACTAGCGGGGACTTTCAACCTTCGTGGAACAAGAATTTTTTTTTTGTCTTAAAAAATGGACATATAACATTTAATATAATAAAAATTCACTTATATGGCACTACTTATAATGACCATAGATCATCTTTAAAAAACTCGATGTCTATGTATATATGCATCCTTTAAGAATTCAATGGAACACAACTTTATGGCTTGTATAATACACGGTCTTCAAAAATGGTTAATGTGCAGGCATCAAAAAATGATTTAACACATCATAAAAACAACTTCTAGCTTATTTAAACGAACGAATGAGATTGGCGTTTGTCGAGAGTAGAATTTGTTGTACATACCACTACTTCAACACCACTGACTTGACTTCCATGCTTATCGCACCATATGCTACTCCTTTCAACGCATACGAACCAGAGGTCATACACACCAGCAGAGGTAGAATAATAGACTTGGGCTCAACTACATACAAAGCGTCCAGCAAGAAATCAAGCGACAGAGCATCCAACTTTCAAACAAATGAAACTAAAACAAGAAGCGTCCAACGTTCAAGCCAGGTCAGGATGACCAGCATGCCAACCAAATGTTTCAAACCAGGTCAGATGAATGTCAGACAGAGAGTGTAGGTACAGAGAGCATAGGTACAAAATGTCTATGAAACTGACGCAGTGAGACAGCATTTGCAGCTGGTCTCTTGTCAGAGGGTGTAGGCTTGATAGAAGGTGCAGACAATATAAAAACTGTATATAACAAACAGACATGTCAGAACAGCTTGGACAACGCTGGCAGAGGCAGGTTATCTCAGGTCTGAGGGAAATAAGGCAGAGTCAGAGGTCAGGTAATGCAAAACTGACATATATATAGAGACCACAAAACAAGTGGCTTAGATTGGAGCAGGACTAGCAATCGCCCGCTCTGATACCATGTTAGACACACATGGGAGCAAGAACAATAGGAAAGATAAATCATGTGAGTTCATTTTTATTAACAGGACATATACATTTATAGTACATTGTTGTGACCGTTGGGATTCACATCCCAAGGTCTCTTGGACTCCTTTTGTCCATTCGGCTTCCACACTAACCCATTGAGGATTAGGTGTCTAATGATTATATCAAAGAAGTTGAGGGAATACATACTCATTCTATTCACATCCTTGAGCATTTACATAAGAAAAGGCTTTGCTTTATGAACTAAATCTATTATGATTGAAGATCTTCTTCTGCTACAAGTTATTAGCTAAATGCATTTGAACTTGGATTTCCAGAGGAACTATTTGTGGAATGGGAACATTTCAAAACATAATTAAGTCCAACAGGTTTAAAACTCACTGAGAAGAAAGAAAAGCTAAAATGGGAAGGTGTTATGTATAATGAGCAGATCTCAGTTAAGAAGATTTATAAACATATTTCTCATGGAGGTGGCTTGAATGGTAATGCTTTTTGGTTTCATAACACATGGAGATCGGATATACCTCACAAATTAAAATGTTTTATGTGGCTGGTGGTCCACAATAATATTTTAACTTGGGATAATATCCATAGAAGGGGCTTTCAGGATCTTTGAAGATCCTCTTTATGCAAAGAAGATTTAGAAGACGTGGAACATCTATTTCTAACATGTCATTTTTTTATCATGGTATGGATTGGGGTTCTTCAAACACTTAAAATACATGTAATCTGGAACATGGTTACCATTTAGAGATTCCTCACTCAATGGTTTGAAGGTTTCAAGACATATTGTTCCTTTCGTTTCTATATTTTGTGGGGCATATGGAGAAGCAGGAATGAGAAGATTTTTGAACAAACATAACTAGATACTAGAGATGCCTATTTAAAGATCTTTGCATATTGTATGGAGATATGGTTAATGAAGGAGGAACAACATAGAAGACAGTTTCAACACATGGAGCTATGGTCATACTTCATTTTTTGATTTTTTATCTTTATTTTTTATGGGGCATCCACCAACAAGGCTTATGGAAGTGGGTTTATGGAGCATTTGTCATGTCTTGGCATGCCTTGGCACTCTTTGGCGCATGTTAACACACTAGAACTCCCTAGAACACTCTGGAACTTCTTAACATGCCTTACGATTACTTAGAATACCTTGTCACTCCCTCCTTAGCATGCCATATAACACTCATTAACACACCCCAAAACACCATCATATTCATTCACTTCCATGTATTTTGACCTAGTGCTCCATTGTGTTTCCCTTGTACTCCCTTAGCCCCCTTATCATGCATTAGCACTCTCTGGCACACCTTAGGATTCTTCGACATGCCATGCTACTTCATAACATGTGTATCACTCCCTAACACACATTGGCACTTGGCATGTTTTGGCACTTGGAAAGTCTTATCATGTTTATCTTCATTGAGATGCCATGGTATGTTTTGGCATGGTTTAATATTAAAGTTATTTGATATCAACCATTGGAAAGTAGATGAGAAGTACCATAGGAGTATTTCGCACTTAGAATGCACTAACACTTGGCACATATTGGTACCTAGTGTTGGTGTGCCTAGCATGAGCCGATTGGAAAAGGTAAATTTATGACTTATTAATGCTTTTATGTGTTCATTTACTTGTAGTTTAACTTGTTTATCATTTTTGTTGCCTTGACAATCCCTGGCATGTATCGTGATACCCTTGCATGTCCTGGAATGCCTTAGCACTTGGCATATCTTAGCATATTTGACATGCCTTTGCACTACCTAGCACATGTTAGCATTCCTTAGGATGCCTTAGTACTCACACCCACAGAACTAGCCTTACAATTTTTCACAACTTGGGAACCCAATCAAGTCCTTAACTACTGCAGTTCATGTGACATTGGTCTGCTTCAGCCACAATAACTTGACCAATTTCACCTATTACAAGTAGATTGTGCCTTGTTCACCTAAGAACTTCCTATAACTCATCTTAGGCCACTCATGTTCAAGCTCAAGTTGTCCCACTTAAGAACTTACCAAGACAAGGATCACATCTAGTCATGGCCATAAAACAACTAACCAACATAGCTTACATAGACAATATTTCACACGTATATCTAGTTCATATAAATAATAGAGCATTAACTAAGAGTTTGCAATAACCACAAGATGCACAAGACGCACATGATATAATCTGACAGAAGTCAAGTGCCCCAAAACTTATAAACAAAAATGTACAATATGGAATTGTCTAAAATAGTTTAAAACATGAGCATTTGGCCAAAATGTGCCACATATAATATAAAATTAGTAGCTAAAGGAAAAATAGTGTTGTGCCTAGCACAAAGTCTCCCTTTGTCTAAAACTACTCTGTAGAGCCCTTTATTGCAACCATAGGCTTGCCTTTTGAAAATCATATTATGAACTTCTCCTAACACACTTCATCCTTCACACACTTGAATTCACTAACACTCCCTAGCACACACACTTGTTTTTTCGTTTCCATATATTTTGACTTATTTCTCCCTTGTGATGCCTCAACCATCCCTAACACTCCTCAACATGCATTGATATTGTCTGGCATGTGTTAGCACACCTTTTCATTCCTTGTCATTCCCTAACCCTCCGTACATATGACCTAACAATTTTCCTCTTGGGAACCCAACCAAGTCCTCGCTTAACCACAACAGCTTGACCAAATTATGATTACTACAACTAGACTGTGTTGTTGAATTGTGAATCTAGGGAGGTACTCCACAAGCCTAGTGAGTTGGGTTTGTGTGAGTTTGGTCACAAAAGGCTTTGTGGGAAAAGAACCCAAGCGAATGGTTTTTGGACCCAAGATGGGGTTTAAAATGTCAAATAAAATTAAAAAGGAAAATTAATATTTCATAAGGTTTAAGTGGATAAGACTTGTAAGTTCTATTGGGTTCCTAAGAGGCCTGTTGGCATTATGATACAGGTGTTGTTCTTGATGACAACTCACTCAGATGAAAGATCATAGTACAACAGGTTAACAATAAAGAATTATAGATCAGACTACACAAAATGAAGAAAGATAGGTATACGCAGGTTCACCTTGACCAAGTTGCGTATACACGCAAGTTCATCAACCACAAGTAGGGTATACATACACACGCACTTTCACAGAAGGAAAAGCGCGTATAGCTTGGAAAACTAAGTTTTCGGTATGAGGTATTTGGTCCATGGTTTTTTGATCCATGGTATTGGTCCAAGGTATTTGGTCTGAAGTATTGACCCTAGGTATTTGGTCCAAGGTATTGGTCCTAACTGGTTTTGGTCCATGGTATTGAGAAAGGCCTAAAGCTATAAAAGGAGGAGAAGATCATTAGGTCAAGTGTGCAAGTATTGAATATCAGATGAAGTATGAGATCTAGTATGCAGGTTATTGGCTTATGGTGATATGCTTGATCTGAACCAAGGATGAACCTTAGCGGTTGATGAAGGATAAGATCTAATAATGGATCGGGATCTTAAGGCTTCAAATGAATTATCATTATGTGATTTGATCATGTATAGTCTAGATCTAAATATTGACGCATGTGTTGTTTTGTAAATATTATGATCTGGGTATAACTGAAGTTCAAAATAGCTGCAGAATTATGAATTAATATTTGCAGATGTGTACGATTGTTGGCTTTGATAAAAGTGTGTATACATGTAGGTTCGACATAGGGAAGTAGCATATACCTCATAAAGTATGTTTCAGTTGTTTTTGTTTGTTTTTGTAGAGTTCTAGGTTCTGGTTTGGGTTCTGGTGACTGTATTCTGGTGATAGTATTTTGAATGTTCAGATTGCTTGATTGTGATTTTCTTCAGTGATGATGGGCTTTCAGTGATTCAGTTATGAGTGATTCAGAGATTTATGATTGAGTTTCAATGATTGGTTAATGTAGACGTAATTGATGGTTGTAGTATAGTGGTGATTGATTTTGAGATTCAATGTTGATAATGGGTCTAGTATGAAAATTAGATGAAATGAGGCCTTCATGTGTATTGTTGTGTACCAGGAGCATCCAGTCTAAAAATTTATGAAATGTGGTCCCTGAAGGAAGAGAGAAGGTTGTATCCTTCTATAGGTCAGCGCCTACATAATAGTAAACATATCGGCTAGTACAAGAACTAGGGGTTGTAGCTCCCTTCCAGTAGAAGCTAGAGAATGAGAGAAGGTGGTAACCTTCGACAAGTAGAAGCCTGTGTACTGTTATGAGTATGCACAAGTACAATGTTGTAAACAAATTTTCTTATTATTAAAAGAAGACAGAGATGATAGCAGCAGGTCGTTTTCACCCACATTGGGTTTCCACCTTAAATCTTGGTGTTCATGTGTGTTTCTTATTTGTGATGGTTCATTCTGTTATTAACTTCACATGGTTATTGTTTAAATTTTAATAAAGTACTGATGCACAAATTAAATATCAACATATGATGAATTAAACCAACCATTAGTTTGTTGGATATATGCTTGTTTCCTTAAACACAGTTATGTGTACACGCAGGTTACTTTCATTGAAGTAGCATATATGAATTTGAGTATGAAAAGAAAAATATTATTGACTTGACTAATACTGATTCACCCCCCTCTCAGTATGATTTCCAACAATTTGTATCAAAGAAGGTCCTTCTAGAGAAGCTTGATCGCTTGAAGGGAGATCCATCATCATGAGTAATTAAGAAAGCATGGGTTCCATCAGATTGCCAATCTTCGATGGGAGCAACTTTGTCTATTGGAAGATAAGAATCACAACCTATCTACAATCACTTTGAATGGATGTCTGGGAAATCGTGGAAGGAGGATATACATTTCCATCATCAATTCCTACAGATACAACAGGTAAAAAGCAATATGAAACCAATTTCCGGGTTGTCAATACATTATTGGGAAGTATGTCAAAATTAGAGTTTATCAAAGTTATGCAACTCAAATCAGCCAAAGAAATATGGGACAAAATCGTTCTAAGCTATGAAGGAGACTATTAGGTAAAACGTGCTAAACTGCAAACTCTCAGAATTCAATATGAAACTCTCAAGATGCACAATGATGAAAGTACAACTAGTTACTTCTTACATATACATGAGGTTGTTAATTGTATGAATAATTTGGGTGAAGAGATAAAAGAAGTTACCTTAGTAGAGAAAGTTTTAAGATCCTTGTCTGCTAAATTTGAATCAAAAGTATCTACCATAGAATAAAAACAAGATCTACAGACTATCACCATGACACCGTTTCACGGAATCTTAACTACCTTTGAGGTGAGAAAAGGAGTCCCATCAGATATGAGAGAAGCAACATTTAAAGCTTCAACAAAAGGAAATGAAGAACTCAGTCAATCAACACATATTTCAGAAGAAGAAGATGATGTAAACTTTGTCAAGAAGCTTCAAAGGGGTTCCATAAGATTTAGAGGTAAACTACCCTTCAAATGTTTTGCCTATAGTAGAGTCAGTCATTATGCTGCCAAATGTCCTCATAAAGATAAATATGATAAAGTGAAAGAACCTGCAAAATGGAATAGAAAACAAAGTGTAAGTAAAAGGAGTTACTATACTCATGAAGATAGTGATGGTTCACCAAATAGTTGGAAGATGAAAATAGTAATGACTAATGACTTCTAATGGCTTATGACGATGATAATTTTTGGGATGCTTTAGAAGAATATGGCATTCATCAAGAAATCTCTAAACTCAAAATTTGTTTAGAAGAAAAGAATATGATTATGGATACCTTGACATATCAACTTGTTGAAAGAGAAAAACACAATGAAAAACTAGAATGTCAAATTGTGGGTCTAAGAATGGATATTGAGAAAAAAAATCTCTCAATATTAGACTTGCTAAAGGATTAGAAAACTTACATGAAATTATGTTAGTGCATCATTCTCCTCCTATCTCAATCACAAAAGTCGTCAACCTCCACTAGAAGCTATCTTGATGCAGCAAAGAACAGTGAACAATATGACACTCATCGGCAAAGGCATAAAGCATATCATGAGGTAAATTAGGCTCAATTTGCTTCAAAGATGAATAGAAGCCACAACCAACCTAAGGTAAATCATACTCAATTTGTTTCAAAGATGAATATCAATAGAAACTACAAACACCAAGTCAATAGATTCGATAATTGCAAGAACTTCTTTAATGGTCAATGTTTCTCATGTCATAATTTTGTACACAAAGCTACTCAATATGTTGCTTACAAAACCATCATGACTAGAGAAGCATGAAATCAAAGGAATGTTATAGGGATCAAGAAAAGTTCCTATAATAACTTTTCTCTTCTTGAAAATGAAATAAAATGCTCAATCTGTAACAACTTTGGCCATGAAGAATTTGAATGCAGGAGAAAATTTTGGTAAACATCTTAAAAGGAGAAAACTCCATTATATCTCATAGTATGGAGAATGATAGAACCTCAAACATAAAGATGTGGTATAGCCTTATATGGGAAAGGACGAGAAAATAAATGGTACATCGACAATGGATGATTAAAACACATGACAGGTTACAAAGAAAAAGTTCACTCATATAGTGCCTTAGAAAAAGAAAAAAATGTCTCATTTGTAAACGACACTCCTGCTATCATAGAAGGTAAAGGATATATTTTCTTGAAAGGATAGGTTGCTGATATATTCACTAAACTACTGCTAGAGAGACATTTGAATATCTCAGACAAAAGCTGAGAGTAGTTGTTGCATCATCCTGCTGTTAAATCAAACTTTCCAGAAAAAAGGTGGTTATATGCATGTTTCCTAAAGTAAAGTCATGTACACATGAGATTTTCTGTGGGTTAAGTAGCGTATATGTTTTTTAGACAAGATAAACTATGGGGTAGGCTCTGATATGGGTGCTCTGACTGATATTGATGATACGCTTTGTTCATTAACTTTATCTAACTAACAAAGATGCCTTGATCTTTGACCTGTTAACAATGCAAAGGTAGCACCGGTTTAGGGGGAGCATTAGTCTTCATGTACATTCAACATTGTTGGCATTATGGTTGCTGAGTATAGATCTGGCTTCAAATATTGGTTGCTCAATTCATGTAAATGTCTAGGGTGTGATATGTCTTCTCATACAATTGAATGGGTCCTCTTGGACAAATGATGTAATTTATATCCCCACTTTACATGGGATGGATGATGTAATATTTCTTGTATAAACAATTGGTATATCCCAATTTGGTTGGCTGGATGAATCAAATTTGGTATATCCCCACTTGGTTCGAGGGTGGATGCATGTATGAGTTATTGATGATAGGAAGGTCATTGGTGATGTATGTATAAAGTCATGTTATTATTTTAGAAAATATTTTTGTAGACTTTTCTTGTGCTCACGGGGAGAATGGACTCAATCATAGGAGCTCAATCAATACATTTCATCATATCAGAGAATTTAGCATGTGCTCAGGGGGAGCATGACCCTTTGCACTTGATGTCAAAGGGGGAGAGTGAATTGGTGTTGTTGTTGCCATCAAGTCCAAAGGGGGAGATTGTTGGAATTATGATACAGGTGTTGTCCTTGATGGCAAATCACTCAGATGAAAGATCACAATACAACAGGTTAACAACAAAGAATTACAGATCAGACTACAGAGAATGAAGAAAGAGAGGTATATGCATTTTCACCTTGACCAAGCTGCGTATACAGACAGGTTCACTAACCACAAGTAGCATATATGTACACATGCAATTTCATAGAAGGAAAAGAGTGTATACCTTGGAAAACTAAGTTTTTTATCCGAGGTATTTGGTACATGGTATTTTGATCCATGGAATTGGTCCAAGGTATGTGGTCTAAGGTAGTGACCCTAGGTATTTGGTCCAAGGTATTGGTCCTAAGTGGTTTTGGTCCATGGTATTTAGAAATTCTTAAAACTATAAAAGGAGGAGAAGATCATTAGGCCAAGTGTGCAAGTATCAAATATCTAATGAATTGTGAGATCTAGTATGCAGGTTATTGGCTTATGGTGCTATGCTTGATCTGAACCAAGGATGAACCTTAGTGGTTGATGAAGGATAAGATCTAATGATGGATCGAGATCTTAAGGCTTGAAATGAATTATCATTATGTGATTTGATCATGTATAGTCTAGATCTAAATACTGACGCATGTGTTGTCATGTAAATATTATGATCTGGGTATAACTGAAGTCTCGAATAGCTACAAAATTATGAATTAATATTTACAGATGTGTACATTTATTGGCTTTGATAAAAGTGTGTATGCATGCAGGTTCAACACAAGGAAGTAGCGTATACCTCATAAAGTATGTTTCAGTTGTTTCTATTTACTGTTGCAGAGTTATGAGTTTTGGTGACTGTGTTCTGGTGACTCTATTCTAGTGACAATATTCTGAATGTTTAGATTGCTTGATTGTGATTTTCTTTAGTGACGATGGGATTTTAGTGATTCAGTTATTGGTGATTCAAAGATTTATGATTGAGTTTCAATGATTGGTTAATGCAGATTTAACTGATGGTTGTAGTACAGTGGTGATTTATTGTGAGCTTCAATGTTGATAATGGATCCAGTATGAAAATTAGATGAAACGACGCATTCATGTGTACTTTTGTGTACTAGGAGCATCCGGTCTGAAAATTTATGAAACGTGGACCCTGGAGGAAGAGAGAAGGTTGCATCCTTCTCTATGTCAGTGCCTACGTACTAGTAAACATATCGGCTAGTACAAGAGCTAGGGGGTTATAGCTCCCTTCCAGTAGAAGCTGGAGAACAAGAGAAGGTAGTAACCTTCTACAGGTAGAAGCCTACGTACTGATATGAGTCTGCATGAGTACAATGTTGTAAACATATTTTCTTACAATTAAAAGAAGATAGAGATGACAGTAGCAGGTGGTTTTCACGCATGTTGGGTTTCCACCTTAAATATTGGTGTTCATGTGTGTTGCTTATGGGTAATGGTTCATTCTATTATTAACTTCACATGGTTATTGTTTAATATTTGATAATGTACTAGGGCACAGATTAAAGATCAACATATGATGAATTAACTAAATCATTAGTTTGTTGGATATATGCTTGTTTCCTTAAACAAAATTGCATGTACAAGCGGGTTACCTTCATTGAAGTAGCATATATGAATTTGAGTATGAAAAGAAAAATATTATTTACTTGATTAATACTGATTCACCCCCAATCTCAATATTATTTCCAACCAGGCCTAGCTAGGAAAATATATTTAAGGAGGAATTAGTATGAAGGTTGGAACATCAAGTGAGAAGGAGCTCATTTGATCAAGGAATCCAGAAGAGATGTAGTCCTAAAGTAGGTTGAGTTGGAGGGTTGAGTAAGGGTTAATGAAGGGAGGCCATTATCATCCACCAAGAGCAAGGTCATCATCTAAGGGTTCAAAAGAATGTCACATACCTTAATGGGTTCGAGCTAAGAAGTAGGATGGCATACTGTTGGTTCTCTTATGGTAGATCGAGCTCAAGAGAGGTGGCTCATGAGAATTTGGGCATGTGATTTCAGTGGCGTTTTTGTGTGAAGGCCACATAAAATTATAAAAAAGCAGAGAGGGTTGAGACCCTATATTATGGTGGTTATTAGGTTGCAAGGTCTATGATAAAGACCAACACAAATGGAGGAGGGCCTACATGGGAATTGAGGGCCATAACATAAGTAGCCACATGTGTAATATTTATTACGGTAATCGTAGTTTGATGGTTAAAGATATCTGAAGTTCAGGTTAAGATTCAGTAAAAGAAATGCCAAGAATATATGGATCCACATGAGCTAGGTAGAGTCTCTTATGGAGGAAAGAGTTGTTGCTTTTTATATGTGTGGATATGCTTTCTTCTAAAGTAATTAGAATATAAGTATAATGTTCTAGTTAGGGTGTTTTCCTAGCATGTTCATTCCATAAGGTACGCCCTTAAGAATGTGACAAATCTACGTAGAAGAAGAGGGGTCAAGACCCTTACAGAGAGGTTTATCTCTGCAATATAGACCATATATTTGGTGTTGGTCAAGGTTGTCATTGATGTCAATATGGCATTGTTGGAGATGGAAAATGTTCTTGTGATGCATGCCTTAAACCCTTTTATGATATAGCCCTAACAAATTGAGTCAAGTCCTAATACTTATTATTCCCGTAAGATACATGAATGGAAGCCATAACCTAATTGAGCATTGCTTGTTCATGAAACCTACCCTAGAAGAAAACCCTAACCCTAGATGTTGTGCAAACCCTAGATCTTAAATACATGAGAAAACCCTTTCCCAAATTAACCCTAACCCTAGACTATCAAATCCTAACACTAAAATATCTCTCCTAATGATACCCTAATCCTAACAATTTAAAGAGCTAAACCCTAACCCTAAATTTTATAATAAATTTAAAATAATTAATTAAATTTTTAGATTATAAAAAATTTATAAATTATATAAAACTACTACACAACATGCATGATTTTTAAAAATGGTCTCAAAGGCTATCAAATCAACAAACAAAGGCTCTCCTTAAAGCCAGACAAATGGCTGAATTAAATGCTCCAAGTGCTGAGATTTTATCAAATGATGCTGGCGATATTCAAGGATAAACTCACACTTAGACTACTCAAAAATAATTTGTGCCATGTGTAAGGTTGACATTTATATGTGTGTGGTCAACTTCACCAACAAAATTTGGCTCCCTCATTGCCCAAATGACATGTTTTCTTTCATAGATTGAAACTATTATAAATACGAAACTCAGACTCATTACCTTGATGATAAAATTAAAAAAAGACAAAAGATAAGAATCACAGAACAAGGACATAAAATTTGGATCTTCTTCCTAAAGTAAGGAGCTCACTAATCTGAAGCATGAAATCTCATTCTTTAGGCAATCGAAGGAAATATGAGGTCAACACTTTGTCAAAAATCTATGAAGGATATCGAATTTCAAGAAATATCATTTTCTATGGCATTTCTCGTATATGAAGAACTAGAATATGTCATGATTCTTTTGTAGAAGACAATCATAGAGAGTTGTGACAACCACCTGTGATTGCAAAATAGTGGAGGAGGTCTACCTTTTAACTATTCTAGAATAAAAGGCCTGTTACATGTGAATTTCAAGCATTCTTGAGGAGCTAGATGAGATATTTTTTTACGAAACTACAAGCACACCTCGTAAGTATCTATGGTAGTAATGTTTATACTTAGACATTGAACTTTAGTGGTTAAACACAAATATCTGAAAGTGGATGATAATTTTTTGACACCAAAATAGTCTCTTGTTTAGCTTCGGAACTGTGGAGAAAATAATACCTCGAAACAACTACCATTAAAGCTTAGTGTGATGACAACCATTTGTGAAACTTAGTCCCTCATCTTGATCCAGTGATAGTGAACTAATTGGTATATTGGATAAGTGAAGCATTTGCCAAAATATATCTTGGAGCAATTTGGGAGCATATTGAAGTAACATACTAGACTTGAAGTGGATAGATCTTGTGTGTGGGAGAAGAATCCTAACATACTATTTTGGAGCATTAAGGATCATGGAAATCCTTGGATTGGTTTATAGAGTAGGTTTAGTGCAACGTATTAAAGGAACTTTGAATAAGTCTTGGAGACACCCTTGAAGACCATGATGCATAAACCATCATGAGGTCACTTGGAGAAATTTATTGGGTATTATGAAGAGCAGTGGTGACACCTTCTAAGAGATAAAGATTTTCATTGATGATGTGACATAGAGACTAAAGTGAAAACTAAGAAAAGATTGAAAGGGCTCTTTGAAGAAGACATTGGGAGCCTTGAAGTATAACAAAATACATATTAAAAAAAGTGAAATTGAGGGTTGAAACCCAAGAGGTTGGAGCCTCGAAAAGACAAGGTTGGTGCCTTCAAGGATATGGTTGGAGCCCTTGAGGTTGGTGCCTCAAAGTTGACAAGGTTGGAGCCTTGGAAGTCCAAATCAGTGCTTGGCAATTACAAGCTGGAGCTTGGGAGATTGAAGATCAATGTCTTCATCTAGGGTTGGAGCCCCACACATAATATTGTACTTGATTTATTATAAAGAGGAAATTAATAAAAGTATTCATCCTATCATTGTTCATTTTGTGTTCTAAATATAAGTGATGTAACTATTAAAAATAACAATTGAAAATAAATATTGGTTCACCCCCTCCCTAGTATTTCCAACATTGAGATCATGGTTTGTAGAAGTATGTGTGGAGATAACAGACCCAAAGGAGGGTGGAACCTGAGTAAAACATGGAATAGAAGAAATGTGCCATATGAGGAATAGCTTGGCATGAAGAGGAGTTTATTTTCGTTGACTTTCCATAGAGTTTTGGACAGTGATTTGAAGCATCCTATAAACAGTTAGTCATTGGACTGTTAGTGGATGATTTGTGACCCTATTTCAGTCATCTACAAATTATTAGAAGGGTGATAAAAGGAGTAGATACTTATTCATAGATTGGACAATAAAGAATTTGGTATAGAAGAATAGTGATTTTGAGAGGACTTGAATCACTATTAGGTGGAAGATTTTAAGAGTCGTAGATGAGGGACATGTTTTGGGCCTTAGATTGGTAAAATAATTGACTGTGGTTGGGAAAATTGATGGCAGACCTAGTATAGTTGGAGGGTTGTTAGGTGACTGTCAAAGAAAAGCCCTAAGTTGTGTACTTATGAAGGAAAACTAGACTAGTAGAAGGGTAGGTGTATGGGGCCTGAGGACATGAAAACTTTTAAGGACTAAAGTAGCAATCAAGTGGGCTAGCCAACTAACCCTAGTTCATTGTATTGTAGAGGATTGAGTCACTGAGAAGAAGGGAAACCTCCATAGCCCTAAACTTGTCATCTTGGAGCAGCAGTATGGCAAGAATGGGTAGACCAAAGACTTGTTCACAAATGTAGTTATGAACAATTGATCGAAGACCCTAACTGTTGTAAACCTTGAAGTAAAAAGGAGGTAGCTAGAGGGAAATTTTTTATGAGTTAGGTTTAGTAAACTAGTCCTACCTAGCATACCATGTCACTCCCTCCATAACACACCTTGAACTCGCTGACACTCCTTGTCACACACTCTTTTTCATTCATTTCCATGCATTTTTGTGTAGTGCACCTCCCTTGTGTTTCCTTGAAACTCCCGAACACTGAACACACGTTGACACACTGTGGCACTTGGCACACCTTGTTATGCTTGCCTAACACTCTAGCATGCCTTGGAACTATTTAGAATATCTTGTCACTCCCTCCTTGGCACACCTAGAACTCATTAACACTTTATTTCCATCAATTTGAAACTCGTGCTCCCTTGTCTTTCCTTAACACCTGGCACTAACATTCCCAAGCATGAGTTCACCCCACACCCTAGCTCTTGGCACATCTTGGCAAGCCTTAGCACTTGGCATGTCTTGGCATGCATAACATGCCTTGGAACTATCTAGCATGTGTTAGTACTTCCTACATTCCGTAGCACACCTTGGTACTCTGTAATTGTTGTGCCCTCATAGGTAACCTTACCTTTTTTGTGGCTTAAAAGCCCCACCAAGGCATTGGAAAAATGATGTTGTGCCCTACCCAAAGTATCCCTTTGTTTGAAAATGATTTTTCTAGCCCCTTATCGCAATTAAAGTTTTCTTCCCTATAAGTACTATTATGAGCTTCTCCTTGCACACTTCATCCTTGGGACACCTATAATTTTCTAGCACTCCTTGGAACACAATCTTATTCATTTATTTCCATGCATTTTGACCTAGTTCCCCCTTGTGATTCCCTCATTGAAAAGTGAAACTAGGTTTGATCTTCATAATGACATGTGTAATTAAGATTTTATGTAATTGACATAAAGAAGAAAATAAAATTATTTTTTTAATGCTTGAATCATGGGTTTCATGATCAAGGAAATTTAAAATTAGTTAAAGCTTGCATTATGAGCTATTAGGTTTGGTCATCAACCCACAAAATTCATAAAGTCAATGTCAAATATTGAAGACCTATTTTGGGCATGTAATCCATTGTAAAAGAAAATTTATTAGCCCTCCAAGACATTGTCACAAACTATTCTTCATGTCGGCCTAAGGATGCTTCCAGAATGTCAAGTTGGATTACTTACATCACAAGTCAACTTATTTTGATGGACGTAACACTATATATAGGGAAAATTGGCCTCAATTTGTGGACAAGCAAATCTAGTTAAGTAAGTTTGCAATAAGAAGTGTGAAGATAACTAGAGAAGAGAAGGAAATGAAGGGTGAAGATTTTGGTGCTGTTTATGGGTAGATTTAGGGCTAAGACCTCCACACATGCGAAGGAAGGAAGAACTATCTACTATAGAAAATTTCGAAGGTCTTGTTATTGTTTAAGAAGTCGAATCAAGGAAGAAGATAAGCTAGGTTATAAGTCAAATTATAATAAGAGATCATACCATCCAAGAGAAGAAGATTAAGGTTCAAAAGGTTGGTCAACCATACATGCTAGGGTTTTTGCAAGAGGGCCAATAACTACAGATCTGATCCAGGGAATCGAAATTTGAAGGATAGTCAAGTTATTGAAGGAAGAAGCTTGATCATCGTTCACTCAAGGAAAAATAAGGAAGTTGAATCAAGGAGGCTTATGACTTGTTATTGGAGAGGTCATTCAGTCAAGGGTCTAGGTCATGGTCTTGGTATTCGTCAATTGAAGTCTCTATAAGAAGAATAATTCGTTTCGGTTTTCCTCTAATGTTGGAGAGGTTTTTCCATGGCTGATCACCTATTCTCCTTGTCTTTGGTCTCCTTATTGTTTATGCATTGGTAGTTGTTTGATGAATAATAACACTATAATAATATAAGTAAAGAGAAGATCCTCATCTTAAGAAGTAAAACACATTCACAAGCAATTAGCATAAGAAGAGAAATCACCTAATTATTGTGCCCTAGATTACTCAATAGCCATCGCACTCCCTAACACTCCTCCGTATGCATTGGCACTACCCATGCATTTCGACCTAGTGCTCCCTTATGTTTTCGTAGCACTCAATAACACTCCTTATCAAGCATTGACACACCTTGACACTTGGCACATCGTGGCATGTTTCCCTAACACTCTAACATGCCTTGGTATTGCCTAGCATGCCTTGTCACTCCCTGCTTAGCACCCATGGACATCGTTGACACTCCCTATTACACACTCATATTCATTTTTTCCATGAATTTGGAACTATTTCTCCCTTTTGTTTCCCTGGCACTTGGCCCTAACACTCCCTAGCATGCGTTGGCACCACACCTTGGCACTTGACACATCTTAGCATGGCTTAGCACTTGTCTTTTTATCTCCATTTCTATTCTTTATGAAGCAACTCTAGTTGATAGGGGAACCCCCAATAGCTGTGATAAAGGGGTTATGGGCCCCTATATCACAACTCATTAGCCCTACTGCATTTAAGCCCTTAGTCATGGTGGCCAGAAGGTGTAGTTGTAGGGACATTGGGGCCACATTTTGGGTTCATAATGTTAGGATGAGTTGAATGATATGACTAAAAAGGTGGAAGGAGTATTTTGTGGTGTATTGAATGGGACTAGGGGACACAAGGACAGCGTGGATGTGCACAAGTGGATGTACAAGCATGGTTTATTAAGATCTATAATCCTAGCATTAATGAATGATAAAGGGGCTTACAACCTAATGTCGCAGGGGCTAGGGGGCCTAGAGGGAAGGCAACAAGAGAAATTGAAAGGGTAACCCTCATTAGTGGTGATAAGGGGATTAAGGGGCCTAGAGGGAAGGAAACAAGAGAAAGTGAAAGGGGAACCCTCGATAGTAGTGATAAGGGGATTAGGGGCCCAATTATCACAACCCATAAGACATTAACCCATAACCATGAAACTCTCTATCCCCTAAACCCCCAAGCCATTATCCCTTAACCACTACACTCATAACTCATAACCCATCAACCCCTTGGCCCATTAAACCTTAAGCCATTAACTGCTAACCTAGAATCCATGAACCCCTAAGAAATAACCCCTTATTCTCTTAACCCATGACCCTTAAACCTTAACCCCTAACCCCTAAACACCTTGAAACCTAACACCTTGACCCCAAACACCTAAATCCCCTAAATCTTAAGCCCCTCGACCCTAAATCTCGTGGCCTCCAGGCCATTGGCTCTTAACTCTTATCTCATGATGCCCTTAACCACTTAGTATCCAAGGCTAAAAGCAATGCCTCAAACCAATAAACTAACCTCTTAGGAGAATTATCCACCTTTAACTAAGAATTGGGACCATTTTGTTTTTAGAGAACTAGGTATTAGTCTCAAGGGTGTTTGTTTGTGTGTAATGCCCTTATTACCATATATACCTAATGTAGAACAACTGGATAATCTGGAAAACCTCAATCATAATTGTGTTGGAAATAATACTGAGAGGGGGGGGGGGGGGGGGGCTAAATCAGTATTATCAGGTCAATTATTTTTCAATTCATACACGGATTTGTATACGCTACTTAGGTTAGTGAAACCAACGTATACACACTGGTTTGGCACTTCCAAGTAGCGTATGCACTCTGATGCATGATTTTTGATGATACGGTTGGTTCTGAATACTGTTGCAGAGTTCAGTGTTCTTTTGTGTGTTTTGGTGACTACATTTTTTTGAAATATTTTTAGTGATTCAGTATTTGGTGATTCATTGATTGATGATTGATTGCGTGCTTCAATAATATTGATGGGTCTAGTATGAAAATTGGATGAAAAATATCATATGTGAAAAAACCATAGCCATCTCATCAACATCAAGATTTTCATGATCCAAGTATCATTACATGGGAACATCTGCATCAATCAACATATGCAAGTATCAACCTATCATCATATAGGTAAGAACTTATCATCATCATGTCTCCAACAATGCAACTTTGAGTAAACATTCATGTATCCAACACTATGTATCTTGAGCTCAAGATCATTTGTCAAGACTTTTTGATATCATCAATAGCAACAATCCTCATCCACATGAGCACCAAGAACTACAGGAATCATACATCATAATTGTATTATATGATCTTTATGCATATGACGACTTGCAGCAGGTGGTTTTCACCCACATTGGGTTTCCACCTTATACCATGGTGTTCACGTGTGCTTCTTGTGTGTGATGATCTATTCTATTTTACTACTCCTGTTTACTGTTCATATGGTTAATAATGTTTTGATGCACTTATTAAGGATCAACTAACTGAATCATAAGTTTACTCGATATACGCTTGTTGCATTACACATAGTTGTATATACACACGCCTTGCCTTAACTGGAGTAGCATATATGAATCTTAATATGGAAATGAAAAAGTTATATTGATTTGTTAATACTAATTCACCGTCCCCTCTCAGTATTATTTTCAACAATTGGTATCGGAGTAGGTCCTTTGGTAGAAGCTTGATTGCTTGAAGGAGATCTGTAGATCAATGGGAAAGAAGCTTAAGAAGAAAGCACCTAAGAAGAAGAAGACATCTCAGAAGAGCTATGACAATGGGAGAATCGATTGGGGAATATGTGGAAGAAGCACTTCAGATTCAGAATCACTTTAGAATGAAGATGAACAAGCAAAAGAACTAGCAGGTATGAATTTGTTATACTCTGGTGATACATTTATCCATCCATTTGAAGATGATGAAATTGATAGAGGAACAATTGAATTTTCTCTTATGGGTGAGCAAGAAAGATATCAGATAGAGGCGGAATTTAAAAGGCCTACAGACAAAATTAGAGATCAACAAGATATATTGAACAAAAGGGAATGTGCCTTCAAAGAAGAAGCTACCAAACTAAAAGCTCAACTAGAGGAAGGAAACAAGGTAAGGAAGTTATTCAAGGACAAGGAAGATCAATGTCAAAAGTTGCAGGATGAAGTGACATCATTAAGAAATGAAGTCAGTAAAAGGAGCACAACAATTAAGAAACTCAGAGATAGATCCAGTTACTATGAAAGTCTTGAAGCTACGAACCTCTTGCTAAAATAATATCTTGAAGAATCAAATAAGAAGAATAAAGAACTACTCCAAGCTCTTGAAAAACAAGAAAATGAAGTTCTTCAACTAAGACATCAGTTGGAAGAAGGAAGAAAAGCTGAAGAAAAGATGAAGAAGCAGTATCTTCAAAAGGAAGAGCAACATCAGGTTGAGGTAAATATTCTAAAAGATAAATTAGAAGACAAAGATAAGCTCTTACGATTTCAAGATAGTACTAAGATATTGGATGATATTCTTAGTAGTCAAAGGTCTCCTGCTATCAAAACTAGTCTTCATTTTCATGAATCTATTGAAGGAGAATATAGTTCACAAAGTAGGACAAGGGACTCTAATGCAATATCTGAAATGCTCAACAAGGAGATGAGAGGTCAACCTCGTCAACAGCCAAGGAAAGAAATTATTCAAAGAAAATCTTTTACTCCTTCGATAAATAATGTTGAATGTTATGTATGTCATAAGCTTGGACATGTTGCAACCAGATGTAGAAGAAGAATGGTTCAAGATCATCACACAAAAGATCATCATGTTCCAGGTACTTTAATGCATATTGTTTTTCTCTCAATATGTTTGGTCACAAAGCTGTTGATTGCTACAAAAGGAATATGAAACATGTAAGATGATATGCATGTAACAAGCTTGGACATACAACAAAGGAATGTAGGAACAAAGTACGGGCACCATACCAAAAGGAGAAAACATCATCACACTTGAAGATATGGAAGAAGAAGGAATTCTAGTCAGAAAAATGTGGCACAACACAATATGCAAGTTCGTGGTTTGAAGTTGATCAGGGGTTCATGTCCCAAGTGTCGAAAAATGCTCAAAATTAAAAGTGCTCAAAATTGGCTCAAACCTGAACAAATGGATAGAGATCATCCTCCCAATTCCATCACCACAAACGGTTCGAAAAACGGTCGCCGTATGTGAAAGTTACGTCAAAAACAAAATCGCCCAATAACCCTTAATTTTTAATTTAAAAAAAAATAAAAAAAGAATATTCCACAGAATATTCCTTCGAATATTCCTTTGGGCAGACCAATCAGCAACCGCCATGTGGCAAGCTCGGAGGCCGCCACATGGCTCAGGTGACGTAAGCAAGGGGGAGCGCATATGTTAAAAATTGGTGGGGTTGTGGATTGAACCCCCGACCTATCTCCAACAAGGCCAACGCATTACCAATATGCCACAGCCGCGTGAATTGAAATTTCATGGGAACGGTTAGTATTTAAGTTTTGAAATTGCTACGGGTGGGAAGATAAGGGGGCCAGCCCCTTGTTAGCATATTCCGACACGTAGGAATAGTTAAGTATAACTTGGTCTAGTATAGAGTTAGGTAAAGTGTGTTTCTTTACCATGTACATTGTATCTTACAATCTGACGGTCACGATATGTAGTGATCTGATGGTTCATTCTCTCCTCGGTATTACCGACACTTGATCCGTGGCTTGACACCGGATTGGTCCATGAATTCTATTTAAAGTGCATGGAGGGTCATTTGTAGGTTCACCGTGCATGAGAGAAGATTATGTAAATTTTCATTCTTTTATTAATAAATTTCTTGTAGTAACCACGTTGGCACAGGCCGTGGACTGTTTCCCTCTCTGAGGGTTTTAACCACGTCAAAATACTGGTGTATTGATCTGTGATCTGTTTGTGAGTGGTGTCCTTTTGGTGTTCTGTCTGAGGAACTTACCCTGTAAATTCCTACATCATCCTCATAGCTCCAAGCATAGGAAGAAGCTGAAGTTTCAAGGGGAGAAGCAGCTACAAGAGTTCCTATAGGAATTTCTATAGCAGTTGATCCCATTAAAGCCTAGCATCAGCTGCAAGAGGGTGCAAATATGAAGGTCGAAGAAGACACCTGAAGATCAGATCTAGCCAGAGAAGAACCTACACAAGGCACAGCTACACATCAGCAAGTAGACAACATGCATCAAAAGAAACAAAGGCATGCAGCTGAGAGAGAGAGCCACAACACCTCACAACAAATGCATTCAGATCTCAGGTAAGTAATTAACCCGCTCATCTATTTGCATTTGTGTAATTAGAAGGCATGCAGCAACAACAAGATGGTTGAGGTTGAATGAGGGAAAGGTGGCTAGTTAACTCGGCCACCTTCATCTAGTTGACTCCAATCATCTGAAGATGTCACCCACACGTGCGCACAATCAACTCAAGAAATATGTCAAGGACAAGGAGTGGAGGAAGTGTGAACTCTGATGCAATCATGAGGGATGATTATGAGGAAAGGGCCATAATGACAAGGAATGTGGGGAAAAATGGTCTGAATATGGCCAACATGCATTTTTCTAGCTCACCCTCCATCACCCGAAATATCCATAAAAAGTAGTAAGTACTCCTCCCCGAGCACTCTCGCCACCTTTTCCTTCATTTTGTCCTTGAAACTCTGCTCCTGCAATCTCCTCGTGGCCCCACAGCCTCATAACCATCGTTCTCCATTAATCTCTCCCATATTCCTACTCTTGGTGTTTTCTGCAGGAGCACTTACAAGTTCTACAGGAGCACCTACAGGGATTCTACAGGAGGGACAACAGTCTTCTACAGGAGGGCCAGTGAGTTTTTTTGAAGGGGGAAACACGGGTTTTAGCACGATTCTTAGGCTAAGGAGGTAGGTTCCATGCATACACCCATTTAATATCAAAATATGAAAGTGGTGTTTTAAATTCGAGGGTGAAATCAAGCCTTTAGGTGGAGAAAATACATAAAAATAAATAAATTTGCTTATTTCTTAAAAAAAAAACATAGTCTCTTTGTTTCTCTGTTTTTCTTCAAACATTGTTGTCTCCTTCTCCACATTTAGTTTCCCAAAGAAGCATAAAAAAATGACAGGAGATTTTATGAGGAAGGAGCCCACCAACTCCTCCAGGCTCCATGCACAACCCTAAATAGTGGACATATTCACAAGAGCAAATTGGATGAACTTTTTAAAGAAATTCGGAGAGTTTGATGAGGAAATTGCTCAAGAATTTTCCCACTCATTGGTTCCTCACACCAGAACACATGCCATTTTCACCTTTAGATGCCTTTCCATGGAGATAACCCCTGAATCTATCAATAGGGTCACTACCCTTCCTCTTGGGTTGCCTTGGAGTAAGGATGAGAAACCAATTGGCGAGGCTGCTAAGAAAAGCTTTTTCCAAAACAATGAAACCCATGTAGAAGATAAAAATGGCATTAGAAGGGCTAGCATACCATATCCTTGGGATGATGTTAGTTTCCAAATAATCAAATAGATTTCTTGTGAGGGGAGGTACAACATTTTTTATGGTTACCACTTCAGAATCCTTCATGAATTAAGGTATGGCATGGACACTCTAGCCCCTCAGAAGCACAGCATCCCCTACTTCCTCTTGTAGTCTCTCATTGGCTCCAGCACTAAAGTTCAAGCAGGAAATTTAGAGCAGCTAACTCACCATGGGTTAATCAAAATTTTAGTGGAAGAATCCCTCCATACATTTACACTCCCTATAACATGGGAAATCTTCTGAAACATGATAGATGAGGATGACATAAAGACCCTAACCTATGATATCAGTCCTACTAGCGGTAAGGAGGAAGAGCAGCAAGGGGGAGAAGGTGAAGCAACTAGTGACTTAGCAGAACAATGAGGGAAGAAGGAAGAAACTAAGATAGAGGAGGAGAAAGCTAAAGAAACATAGCAGGAAGAAACAGAGCAAACAGAGATAGAAAAAGAGACAGAAGGAGGAGAAAAAGGGGCAGAAAAGACAGAACAAGGAGAAGTGTCCCCTAAGACTCTCAAAAGTGAGGTAGTAGCTACTCTCACTACCCTCAGTACACCCATCAAGCCAAATCAGAAGAGGAAAAGGCAGGCCTCTGTGTATTTCAGGGCTAGGAAGAGGACAAGAATCAAAACAGGGAAACCCCAACCTTCTTCAAAAGTGCCAATTATAATTGAAGATTCACCCTTTGCCCAAGGAAAGGAATACCCTTCTAAGGCACCTATCACATATGAAAGGGGGACTCCTAGATCTTCCACATGGAAAGAAAAGGTAGAACTTCAGGACCCAAAAACAGTCCTATAGGAGGCACAAACAGTTCTACAAGAGACACTGTCAAAACTACAAGAGACCCAAAAGCTTGAGAAAAGGATAGAAGGATAACCATAGGGAAAGGAGGAAGAAACAGAGCTACAAGAACCTGATCCCTAGCTCATTCCTCATTCCTACTAAAATCTGCTTGAGGGAGGAAGGATAGTTCCACAAAAATTTTCAATTCCACTCTTCTTTGAATTAGAGAAAGAGAGAATAAGAACACACAGGTGGATGAAAATAGCCAAATCCAAGGGAGTTGAGGATATTGGTCATATGGAGAACAAACTTAGAGAAATGGGTAGAGAGTTGAGTGTTATCAGACACAGAGAAGCAATTACAAGAAACCACCTTGAAACTGAAAATGAATTGCTAAGGAGGCAGCTGTAAGAGAAAGAGACCCAACTGGCATGCATGTCCAGTTGGTCCATGGAGGCATTGGAATGTAGAACACCATCAAAATCCTATGGCCTGTATCTCAAGGAATAATGGTTGCAATTTCAGATAAAGACTTTCGCACAAAGAGGCACAATGCCTTTCCAAGATTACAGGTAGTTTATGGACCTGTGTGACCAAAGAAAATAAAAAGATAAGGAAAAGATGGCAGAATTCTACCTACATAACATGGCACTCACGGGCATGAATGTGTGGGACCCCAATGTTAGGCTAGGGGACCTGCAACTAATGGCCATGGCCTCATGCATGAACCATGAAGAGTTAAGGGTAGCAGAAATAAGAAGGTCGATGATAAAGGAGAAGAATGAGCCGTTGATGATCAGAGTTGAGCCATCAAACCTCGTGGAACTCATCAGCACACATACCCTACTTGCCAATAATCCTCAAATTGCCCCTAGACATATAAGTGATCAGGCACAAGCCATTGCACACTTTGAGAATATGGAAAGGCTACTTGGGGATGACTGTGTGCATGCATGTATGAGGAGATGGAACACCTTACCACATAGTCTACAGATCAGGGAATATCATTCCCCAATGAGGATGAAGGAGGCACTAAGGAGAGTGCCAATGTATAAGCACTCCATGCAGAGACTGAAGTTCAATTGGATTGGCCTCAAATTGAGTCCCCCACTACTACTAGGCATGCTAGAAGGCAGAAGAGAAGAAGAAGAGCAGGAGTAGTGGGAAGAGATAGACAGGAAGGCAGGTTTCTATGACAAGGAAGAGGAGACCACATCAGAAGCATGGAATGCTAGGGAGGCCACCAGGGCCATAAAAGATGAGGAGATGGACTAAGTTGATCAGAGGATGAGCAACACTTTCAGTAGGGGGGTGATGATGAGCCTCATAAATGGGTAATTATATGGGCTCATTTTACCTCCTAACCTAGTCAAATCAACCATTATCTTAGCTTATTGTATGATTTTCTAATTATATTTATTCTTATAGAGTGAGTTGAGTTAGTTATGATGCCATGTGGTCTAATATGTGTTTAATGCAGATTATTGATGAATTTTAAGGTCAAAGTCAATGATCCAGTGGACAAATGGCAGAAATAACTCGAAGTGGAGGATGACTAATGATTATCTCGAGTTTTGGGAGCCAAGCCTCCCTGATTTTAAGGAAGTTGTTGGTAGCTTCATTTGTATAAGTAGAGAGGCCTAGGGCCTCACTAGGGTTGGATTTTTGTCGGATTTTTTTTGGATTTTTGCTTATGTAAACTCTACTCAACTTTGAGCTTATTATTTTGTGACAGTTTCATGTAATCTTGTTATTGTTTTGGAAATAAAGATGGAATCCTTTTTGAGCTAGCACTGATTTACCTCAGAGGGCCGAAGCTCTTGGGTTAGGGCCCAATCCAAGTAGCCAAGCTCCTCTTTACTTGTATTTGTATGTTCATTTCAGTTTGTAGATTAGATTGCTATTAGATGTATTTCTTTTATGGTTAAGAATAGGTTGCTTTTGATGATTTAATAGTTTGCTTCCATTTGTGCTTTCTATAGCATTTTAAGCAGTGATAAAGAAAATATTCAAAAGGCTATAAACAATGCCTTGGCCTCACTTCCTCCCTTTGGGACCATGATTTGAGGCAAAGACCCACTTGATGCCCCAAAAACACAAATTTTCCTCATTCATAGGACTTCTAGTGTTTGCAGCTCTTTAGTTGGTTAATAGTCTAGTTTTCTTTGCTTTAGAACTTTTTAATCATGCTCAATTCTTTATTTACAATAGTATTCTTTCATGCTTTACTTTCTTGCAGCATTCCTCAGTATTTACTTTCATAGATCATAGTTTAGACTATTTTGATGCAAAACTCTATTTTCCTAGATGCACTTCTTTCATTGCTTGCTTGATCTTATTGGTTGACTACCAGTTTTTATGCAGCAGATCTCTTCTAGTAGTAGTCTATCTTATCAGCCATCCCATCCTCCATCTGATCCATGCCCTACAGGTCACCCAAGTCTCCCCTCAATTCTACCTTAGTTTCCCGCATTTTCCATATAATTTATTCCTCTCTCCTTGAGCAGATCCAATTATCTTTCTCTCTTCTAATGATTCTTGGTAGACCCTAGGTGCCCTAAAAATTCATTCCAACCCTCATCCACCTTTTCCACCCACTCTCACACCTTAAAAATAGTGAAAACTACTCTTGGCCTCCTCCTATAGGCCTCCTGTAGAACATTTTTTTTCCTCCTATAGATTTCTTGTGTCCACCTATAGATTTTCCTGTAGGCTTTTTTTTGAAGGCCGAGTGTGGGAAAAGCCTCCAGAAGGCCACCTAAGACCTCCTAGGACCCATCCACACCATCCTACATCTTCTTGAGTCCCAAAACCACCATCCAACGCCACCTATTCACTGCCACATCCACAAACAATAAATTACATGCATGTAAAATTCACATAAAAATACTTAAAAATCCAAAAAGATATTTTTTTGTCATTTACTTCTAGGAATAGTTAGTTAGATGTTGTTTACTTCCTTGAGTATGTAATGGAATTCTTTTCATGTTTTTCATAGTGCTTTCTGCAAAAGTAGGATTAGTTGGTTAATTAGGATTCACTTGGTTTGCTTTACATTTCAATCTTTCTCCTTTCTGCAGTTAGAATAGTATCTATAGAATAGTCTTTCTCTCCTTTCATCACATATAGAGCTTCTTCTAGAATCCATTGAAGTTGGCTTGAGCTCCTAGTGATCTTGCGCCAGCTGACCAAGTGACAACCTGCAGTAAGAACTAGTACTTATGCATATAACACCGTCGCTTCCAAGTTTGTTACAAACTACCGGGTTGATAAGAGTAAATTAGGCAGCCCAGGAGTTGCAGCATTATCGCTACAATACTGGTGCTCACCACAAGCACTGCGAGCCTGGTATGAAAAGTTAATTGAGCATCTTCTGAAACTCAACTTCAAACATTATGATCTTGATTATGCAACTTTGTTTTTCAAGAAAGTTGGAAAAATAGGTGTATATCTTGTGGTATATGTAGATGATCTTTTGATGACAGGGAACAATGAGAGCTACATTGCATCCATAAAGAAAGAATTGAGGAAAGGTTTTGAAATAACTGATTTGGGCTATGTTCATTACTATCTTGGTATTGAATTAACTCAACATCCCAAGTCTATATTCCTTTCTCAAAATAAATACATTGGAGATTTGTTGAATAGATTTGTCATGGCTGAGTGCAATCCTCTATCTACTCTAATGGAACAAAACTTAAAACTCACATCCATTAAAGGAAAAGAATTTAATGATGCAACAAAGTATAGACAACTTCTAGGAAGTCTCAATAGCCTGACTACTACCAAACTAGACATTTCATTTGTTGTTGGAATCCTCTCCAGGTTTATGCAAAATCCTTGTGAGGGACATTGGTTTGTTGCAAAAATATTTCTAAAGTACTTGAAGGGAACTTGACTTTGGACTCAAGTATACACAGGTGGGCAACTTCAGCTTGATTGCATACTCTGATTTAGACCTTTATGGACATAAATAAACTAGGGTATATACTTCTAGTTATACTATGAGTCTTGAATCAAGAGTTGTCTCCTGGAGATCACGCAAACAAAGGAAAAATATGTGGCAATAGCTGAGGCAAAAAAATAAATTGTGTGGCTCGGGAAAATTTTGGAAGATTTGCAGTTAAAAAATGTACATTCAACTCCACTTATGATTGAAAACACCTATGCAATAAATTTGGCCAAGAACCCAAAGTTCCATGATCGAATGAAGCACATCAATACAAAATACCATCTGATTCGACATCATGTTGAGGACAAGAAAATCCATTTATGCCATTGTTCCACTAATGAGCAGATTGTAGACATCTTCACCAAAGCGCTTGGAAGAGAAAAGCTTGAAATATTTAGAATGATGCTTGGACTCACCAAAATCCCTTCATATTAAGGGGGGGAATGTTGACACCTAATCATGGGGATTGGGTGAATAGTTGTAAATAATGTAAATAATAAATAATGGAAAAGGAAGAGTCAACAAGAGGTGAAACCCAAGAGTGACTCCCTCATGTATATAACTATGAACAATCTAAATGAATAAACATGGTTCATTTGAGTTACCTCCTAGCCTGAAAGAATCACTTCATTTGGATAATATACAAGAAATTTATGCCTGAAACACTAACTTCTAAATTTACACTGCTTAAAACTTTGTTTCCTAGTATGTTCACTAGCATATTTGACTCATCAATTCTCATTGTCCTTAAAACATGTTTCTAATTGATATACTTATACGAATCTAATTACAACTCCAATAGGAATGATATTTTTTACATCATCAAATAAAAAATTTACCCCTAAAATAGTGATTGTTGGTCAGGATGGAGAACACAAACAATTTTCTCATACAGGTTGTTCCACAACATGTTTGCCACATTATTTCATGGAATTTTAAAAACTTGTTTATATTGGAGATACATTATTATCTCCAATTGGAATCATTTCAATTTTTCAATGAAATAAAAGGTTATGTCTAAACTAGTAACTGTTTGTCTATGCGGGAATGTTATATAGCAAAATGACCTCCTCATCAGCTCAGAGGAGAAAGACATGATGGCTGAAGCAATAGCCAAAATCACAAACCTTGTTTCCACACTAACGTTGTCTATACACTAACAACATGCTTTATAAAGCTTCTCTGTAAACCTAAGGGAGCATTAGTGACCCTATTAACTCTACTTGTTGGTTCAGGGACAATGTTAGTGGATCCTAATGAGAATCTAGAGGTCAAAGGAGCGAATTGACTCAAAAATATCTCTATATTCCCTCCTAAATCTACTTAGAAAAGCAAGGAAACATCTAAAGTTTGACCTATTTGTAGGATTTCTAATCCTAAAGAAGGATGCAAATGGGAAAGAGCTCAAAAGCATGGAAACATCTTTGCTTTTACCTTAATAGACTCATGGAGGAACTTGGAAACCCTAACTCTATTACTACATAAGCAGAGCTAAGGCTATTGTGATGGAGGTTAGATCATTTGAAAGGATAGCTTACTTGATTGTTGAGCATAGGCTCAAATCTAAGCATAAGAAGTTGGTAAGAAGGGAGAGAGAGAGAGGAGCTGGAGGGGTAAGGGAAGGTTGATGCAACAGATGGTTATAATCACTCTTTTGACATTAATATAGAACTGCAGTTTTACTATCTACTCCATGGTGTTGGTACTATCATTCATTTATTTGTTTGTCCAATACATTTTAGCACTAGTAGCTTAGTTATGTATAACTAGATGTATTTTATCTATTCATGTATTAATTATCAAGGTTGTATGTTGTGATTATGCTTGTCTCTTCTATGTGCACGACTTAATCTGTAGCTGGCTCAAGGGACTTCCACCTAGTTGCATTGTGCTCTCTAGCAAACCTACATGGAGGCTTGAGGTAATGAATCTATCTTGCTTTGATAGTTAAGTTATCGGTTATGGACATGCATGTAGCTTGGTGACAGCTGCAAATAATCTTATAGTCTGCCAAGGGTCCTGGGAAGACCCTTGAGGGTATCTCCATTCTCCATACATCATGCATTTTATCCTATAGCAGAACTGGTGACTCCGTTGGGGACTATATATTAGTTCCTGATCCACCTGGAAAGTTCCTATTTTCCTCCTCCTTCTAAACCTTCCTATACTTCTACATTCCCTTTCTGGCCCATCAAGACCTTGCAACATTCTTCCCTCATATATTTAGCCTTGGATATGATCCCCAAATCCCTGTTTTGAACTCTTTTACCACACTAACACAGGTTAGCAGAGTAAACGGAGCTTTATAAAGCTTTTTGTCTGCACAAACAATGCGTTAGTACCTCCAGTAACTCTCTGTGGCCTCTAGCGCAGAGTGTTAGTCACCCAAATTTTGACATGTAGTTGTGTTTGTAACCTCAAAAGGGATGGGAAACCTGCTCACGGGTTGATAAAGGATTTGCAGTTGTATTTTGTTAGCAAGATATGTGTCCTGAAAGATTTTTTTTTAGGAATTAGTTTTTTTCTTTCTTAAAAGTTTTTATAAAGGAAAAATCAAAATGTTTTTGTTTATTCTTCTGCTTAGCTGGTTAAAATCTGCTTTATTTGGTTTCAAATAGTTTTTAGAAAGCATTGAAAAAATTTATGTCAGTTATGCTATTGTTATAATGACTAGGATGCATGGAACAAATATGAATGTATGAAAGACTCTCCCTTGTAGATTACAACTTATTTCATAGAATTGAATATTTTGAAGCATTGTCTTTTGCATGATTTTGAGTTAGAGTCCCACCAAATATCATACGTCAACACCCCTACCAAAGACACTAAAAAAGTACACATAAAATCTACCTAAAATCAATCAGTAATTCTTTATAGGAAAAACAAACATTAGTTCAAGCTAGGACCTTGGGATAGGTAGTGTGAGTAAACTACCCAAGATTAGAAACCAAAACTAGTGTCATTAAAAGAGAGAAAATTTCTTCTACACTCATACTGCCGGGACCACTCAGTAAAAGAAGAGCTAAATATGAGACAACATCGAACTATAAGTGAAGGTAGCCCGCCTTCGCTTACAACTCCTTTGGGTATTTTGTGTATTGGGGATCCCTTCGGGGATTTTAGAGCTGAGTCGGGGACTCAAGTATCCTGCCCACACAATGTACTATCTGTGACTATGTCCCCCCCAATAGTTTCTGTGATCTGAGGTATCCTTAGTGGCCATACTTTTAGGGAATTACACAAGGTGACTGGGCAGACTGCCCTAGTACCTAACGTAGATGGACCTACTCTATCTTCAGTTTTTGGGAGGGTGCTCATCTTCACGAGAGTACTTGGCCCCTCAATGTGAGGTTCAAGTGAAGCTCTAGAGTAACCGTAGTTGTACATTTGGCCAACCCTCTCTGTTATTCATTGTGATACTGGGTTTCATCTCTAGTGATCAATGCCTATCAGACAGGGTCATTTCCCTCTATTTGCTGATTGATTCACTTAGTGTATTTTTTATTTTTTAAGTGCCTAAGTGTTATCATTGAGACTTTAACAAATATCACAAAAACATTTGTTGATATATATTATCGGTCACCATGGCTACACCCGGTCCTCATCGTCAATCTAGACGATTGTTAGGACTTCCTCCACTCATTGTGAAAGATCCAGCGAGCTCTAGTGAACTGGATTCCCTATCTTTGGGAAATCAGTCTCCGAGATCTCACAGAGAATCAGTTTGGACAAATGATGACTCAATCTTACCGGATGATTTCTTTACTATAGGATTTCTTCCTCCCTATAACCCTCCAATCATGAATCTGTTGGACCCACTCTTGGTTCGCGTTGCACCTATACCCCCTTTGTCTTCAGTTGGAACACTTCTACCCATCCTGTCATTGACTAATGGGTCGTGGAACTTTTTGGACACTTTTGGTCCCCCACCACTTCCCCAGTCGACAGTCACTACCACACCGTTGATGGTGAACCCTGCTATCCCATTTTTCCCAAGTACAAACCCTCACATGACACCCTCCATGAGTGGAACCCAACCAATGTCAGGTTCCACTCCTTTAGTGTCAAGCTCTATACCTTCGACAAGTGTTACATACAGTGCTCCTTATAATTCTCAATATAGCACAGTTAGCGCAGGTCCCTTCAACCAACAATATGGTTGGCATCCATTGTATAGTTCTAACCCCCAGATTCAAGTATCTGGGGGCACTCCAAATATGCATATACCATCAAGAACGTAACAATTCCCCCTCCATTTTTAGGCATGCATGGTCAGTCATTGATTGACATGAGCACTCCTTACGTCAATCAAGGAAATATGGTTAGTTCTATGGTGGATGGGATCCTCAAGGAGGTCCTATCCAATCCATGGGGGCACCCTACTCACAACCTCAAATGAGTCAAGGGGGCACTACTTATCCTGGGGGAAAGTCTATGCCCCAGCATCACAATCCCCATGGAAATCCACATTACAATGCCATACCCCAAGGCAAGTACTATACCACACAACCTATGTATAATATTGGGAATCAAACGATGGGAGGACCGCAAGGATCCCCAAGTCATATGTCATCGCCTTGGTCCAAGTCGGGGGCATCACACACTCTACCTTTCTTGGCAACATTGGATATCCTCAACTTCTACAAACTTACAAATGACCCCATCAATCATAACTTACTCTGGCTACCAATCCCGCATAAAATACTAACAGACATCCCCAAGTTCAAAGGGAAACAAGGGGAGGATCCAGTACCCATATCACCACCTATCATCTTTGGTGTATTTCTAACTCCATGGTGGATGATAGTATCTGGTTATGTCTTTTTCCCCACACCCTTACTGGCAATGCAGCCAAGTGGTACCTCAAGTTACCACGTGCATCATTCAATACCTTTGACACTTTAGCGATGGAATTATTAAAGCACTTCCAGCTACCCATCTGCTATGATATTGGGATGGAACTCCTCACTTCATTACGTTGGGATACCACCACCCACATCTCTGGTCATATACATGAATGAAGATGTAGATGGAGGTTAGTTAAAGCTCCCCTCCCAGACTATCTCTTAGCGGACTAGTTCTGCAAGTCCCTCCTCCCCCAAATCGCTAAGGATGTCATCTTAGGTGGTGCAGTTACATAAGACCAATCCATATGTTGTGCCCATCACTTAGATCTGATGTATTCCCTATCTAGCACTCTTTATGACATAATCCCAAATGACCCTCCCAACTCCAATGCTTCTACTACTCAGCACCCCGGAACGCACGCCGATGGGATTATCGGTGCAACCTCCAGGGCTGTTGTAAAACAACTCAATGGTCACATTGCCCAGGTGTTAGTGGACCCCTCTATCAAATTGACTACTCTTCCTACCATTGCGATAAACTATGTGTAGGCTATGCAAAAACCCAATGGTAAGAAAAAGAAGAATAATAAAAATATTGCTTCTTTTGAGGAGCAGTCAACAAAGCAGCAAACCCCAAAGCAGAAGGTTTTTGTGCATCCTGATGATGGAAAGGATAAACCTGATAGATTCCCTTGAAAAATCTATGTTGAAGACCACATGACCTATCATTGCCCGCGTCTTCAAGAATGCACAGATTTCATTGCTAAAAAGGATACTGGTAGGACCCCTATTGTCCTGAATATTCATTTCCCCACTTAGTAGTAGCAACACCTTATTGCAAACCAACTCGAACCCCCACAAGGGGGCAATGGTGGTTCGCAACATCCTTTAGTTGGTGAAGGATCCTCTACCATTTACACCTTTGAAATGGTAGATCTAAAAACAAGAGCCAAATCCTATGGAGTTTCTATCGCTCATGCAAAGGAACCTTCCTCAAGTCAAAACCCACCACCGCCCAATGATTTTCATATCAAAAGGGAGGTTGTTGACCTTGTGATTCGCCCCCCTAAAGGGGCACTTCAATGCACAACACACAATACATCAGCACATGCCGCCCAAAACTACAGCATTGTAGAAGACTTGGCACAAGTTCCATCGACTATGTCGGCACTCGAAGTATGACAAACATGTCCAACACAAAGGAAAGATTTTCTTTCGGCTATTGGTGGTATCAACCCACAGGATTCCATGCTTGAAATTTTCGACATGGAAAAATCTAAACCTCCCCTTTCCCACCAGCTTGCGTTTCAGGCGCAAATCTTTTCGAAAGGTAAAGGTATCGATAGAACTGTCATCGATGAAGGTGCTTCTACCTGTGTCATGTCAGCTTCATGTTGATTCACTTTGGGTTCTCCAACCCTATCCCTGTCGTCGAATTCCCTTAAATTTTTCAACGGCCACACTTTCATCCCAAAAGGTTACCTAGCTAGCCACCCCATCACCTTGTATGGGAAAACGGTAATGGTGGACATAGAAGTCATAGATAAAAATCTCAACTATTATCTCTTGCTGGGTCATAGTTGGATGTATGCCATGATGGCCATTGTGTCTAATGTCTTTTGCATCATCCTATTTCCATTGGATGGAAAGGTAGTCACAGTGGACCAGTTGTCCTTTTTCACCCCTAATTATTCCCCATTACCAAGCAACTTTGTATCCCTAGTAGGTGGTGTATCTGACTCTTACGTCAGTATCGGCACCAGTCTACTGAAGGCTTCTTCCTTGATGATTTGTTTCCCTCTTCAGTCGCTCAAGGTTTCATAGACAGTCAATATGCTTTCATCCATTCCTCATGAACAAAACGATTCATGGATCCTACCAGCTCCTTCAAACATTGACACTTATGGAGAACAAATGTCACTGTCACTAGCTGAATTGGCCTACCAAGCCATTCAATCTACATCTGAATATCCAGTTGCTTTGGTTATGGCCAACGGTACCATTGCCCCTCCCATAACTACTCCTTTCGATCCACTCAATCAAGTCCTACCTATGGACGAAGCTATTAGAGAAATCACGAGTTTAGAAGAGCAACCTTGGGAGGAATCGCACCCTTGTGTTTCAATATTTGATTTGGACATGATGCCTCTTTAAATACTATCCCCTGACACACCTGAAATTGTTTCCTCACCTTATATGACTGTCCAACCTTTGGACTCGGAGGGAAACATGGGCAATGTTTCAAAGACATTGTTCATCAATATTTTAGTCAAGATAGGCATCGTGGAAAACATACAGATTGGAGCCAATTGCAATCCTGAGGAAATTGCGAGCTTCACCTACCCTTTTAAGGACTTCCGTGATGTTTTCCCTTGGTCTTATGAGGAAATGCATGGCATAGACCCTTCTATTGTCAAGCATGAGATCAAGAAGTTTCGATCATTCTTTTTATGGTATTTTTCTTACTTGTTAATCCAAAAAACCTCAAGTCTCCTTCTTTGGGCTCGTTAAACTACCACAAAAAAGAACAGGCGTCATTTTTATGGTATTTTTCTTGCTCGTTAATTCGAAAAAACCCTCGAGTCTCCTTCTTCGGGCTCATTAAACTACCACAAAGAAGATTGAGCATTCTTTTTATGGTATTTTTATTGCTTGTTAATCTAAGAAAACCTCGAGTCTCCTTCTTTGGGCTCGTTAAACTACCACAAAGAAGAGTGAGTGTTCTTTTTATGGTATTTTTCTTGCTCGTTAATCTGAAAAACCTCGAGTCCCCTTCTTTGGGCTCGTTAAACTACTACAAAGAGGATATGAGCATGTTCTTTTATAGGATGTTTTCTCACTCTAAAAACTGAAAATCCCTCAGTTTGTCATCATTGGACTCGTTAGACACATACGACAACGATTCAAGCAGCTCTTTTTCACTCTTTTTCTAGCTCATTAAACTAAAAAAGATGCATTCGTTTTAGGCACTTTTTTCTTACTCATAAAACTGAAAAAAATCCCGAGTTTTTTTTCTTTAGGCTCGTTAAAAATCTATAAAGATGACCCAAGCCTTCTTTTAGGTACTTTTCTCGCTCGTTAAACTGAAAAATCCTGAGTTTTCGTCACCGGGCTCATTAAAAATCTACGGAAGCAACAAGAGCACTTGCTTTTTTAGGACCATTTCATGCTCTTAAATCGAAAAATCCCTGAGTTTTTCCCCTTCTTCGGGCTTGTTAAATCTACAAAGAAGGAATGAGCAGTTCTTTTACCTCTTTTTCCTTGCTCAATCAACTAAAAAATATACCTAGAGTTTTCTTCATTTGACTCGTTAAAATTCGATGAAGGTATTGAGCTTGTCATCACGTGACTCGTTAAAAATTCACGACGAAAATCGACTTTAGTTCGTCTCCTCATACTCGTAACAAAATGAGATCAACATCTATTGAACATAGGTTTCTCTTTATCTAGACTCAATAGATTAACTCACAGAAAAGTAACCGATCCGGGTATACTATTAAAATTTTGTCACACCCAGTAAAAAACTATGACAAATAGACCACCTTGGAGTCATTCTTTATGATCTTTTTGGACTCTATAAATATGAAAAGACCATTGAGTTATCTCATCTGGACTCATTAAATTACACAGATGAATGACAGATTCTCTCTTTTTGTGGTCCTTTGCAGACTCTTAAAATATGAAAAGATTGATGAGTTATTTCATCTAGACTCATTAAATTACACAAATGAATGATAGGGTCGCTCTTTTTACGATCCTTTTCAAACTCTTAAAACATGGAAAGATTGACGAGCTTACCTGTCTATACTCATTAGACTAATCAGATAGGGCATAGAGTCAGTCTTTTTGCAGTCCTTTTTAGACTCTTAAAATATGAAAAGATTGATGAGCTTAACCACCTGGACTCACTAAACTAGTCAGACGAGGAAAATTATACAATACAACTGTATTCAGTATTAGAAAGCATGGTTTGGCAGTAGTTGTTCCCTTGAACATGGAACTCCCTTAGATAAACCTTCCTTATGACAACCTCTCAATATGAATCCTACCATCCTATGATTTTAGCCTAAATACCCTGATGTTATTGCATCTCTGTATCCTAACACTCTTTGGTGTTCATGAGTCTAGTGTTGCAAGGTTAAAATCATTGTTGTGCCTTCTATTGTTCAAGGCATAACCTTTTGTTTCCTCCATCAACCCATCAAGCATATCCTTTCATCGTGCCCTCTATCATTTAGAACCAATGCTCAAAGATTCCTAAAAAAAAAATCATTCTTGTCGCATTTCATGTCGATTGATGTAGGACGCATTATTTCCTACCTTTCGACAGGTATCTTCCTATCGACTTTAACACTCTATCTAGGAAGACAACCTAGAAACACATTTAGTTCCTTGGTACTTGCAGACATTGGTGGCAAGTCACCTTTTGTTTTATCAAGAGTTCTCATTATTGGCTATTGGTTAAGCAATCCTACGGGTGTTCGACAACAAAAACAATTTTCATACTCGCTAGATTGTACTGTGCATCTTGGATACCATCACCATTATTGGTGGATTTCCTTGTGTCTGTTAACGATCTCCATTATTGACTAGTAATCAGATGATTTCATGCATGTTCGACATCAACACATATATTCACATGCATCAATTTATGATGTTCGGTGAAGCAGAAATCAAGACCTTGGGTAGAGGCTTGCATCACTCAGCCTTGTTTCCTCTCCCAAGTTGTGTATATTGCTTTCTGGAGACAGCTCATCAGAATGATCCTATTATGAAACCGGATTTGCATTGTGCTTATCGGTGGCTAGCATCGTCATATCCCTTTTATAATAAAATCACTCTAACATAGCTACTGAGCATGGGAATGCCCGACTCACGAGATTATTTTAGTTGTTTTTCTTTTTTTTTAGTATCAGGTTTCCCGTACTGCCCAAAGCTCCAATCCTCCCTCTCTTTCTGTCAACGAAGGAAAATTACAGTTAAGTAAAGTATTTCGGCCATCATCGCAGCCTCTGATCTCACACTTTAGGGGGCATCTGTTATATAACAAAATGACCTACTGATCAGCTCAGAGGAGAAAGACATGATGGTTGAAGCAATAGCCAAAATCACAAGCCTTGTTTCCACACTAACGTTGTCTATACACTGACAACATGCTTTATAAAGCTTCTTTGTAAGCCTAAGGGAGCATTAGTGACCCTACTAACTCTACTTGTTAGTTCGGCGACAACGTTAGTGGATCCTAATAAGAATCTAGAGATCAAAGGAGCGAATTGACTCATAAATATCTCTATATTCCCTCCGAAATTTACTCAGAAAAGTAAGGAAACATCTAAAGTTCGACCTATTTTTGGGATTTCTAATCCTAATGAAGGAGGCAAATGGGAAAGAGCTCAAAAGCATGGCAACTTCATTTCTTTTATCTTAAGAGACTTGTGGAGGAACTTGGAAACCTTAACTCGATTGCTACATAAGCAGAGATAAGGCTATTGTGATGGAGGTCGGATCATTTGAAAGGATAACTTACTTGATTGTCAAGCATAGGCTCAAATCTAATCATAAGAAGTTGGTAAGAAGGGAGAGAGAGAGAGAGGAGCTGGAGGGGTAAGGGAAGGCTGATGCAATAGATGGTTTTAATCACTCTTCTGACATTAACATAGAACTACAGTTGTACTATATACTCCGTGGTGTTGGTACTATCATTCATTTATTTGTTTGTCCAATACCTTTTAGCATGAGTGGCTTAGTTATGTGTAACTAGATGTCTTTTATATATTCATGTTAATTATCAAGGTTGGATGTTGTGATTATGCTTGTCTCTTCTATGTGTAATACTTGATCTAGAGCTGGCTCAGGGGACTTCCACCTAGCTGCATTGTGCTCTCCAGCAAACCTACACGAAGGCTTGAGGTAATGAATCTATCTTGATGTGATAGTTAAGTTATTGTTTATAGACATGCGTGTAGATTTGTGACAGCTGCAGATAATCTTACAGTCTACCAAGGGTCCCAGGAAGATCCTTGAGGGTATCTCCATTCTCCATACATTGTGCATTTTATCCTATAGCAGGGAATTCAAAAACAATTATGTTATACAGGTCATTCATAAGTAGATTTGACATATTATCCCATGTAATAGTTAGATCATGTTTCTACTAGAGATATCCATATAAATATAATTTATCATAGTTTTGGAATCACTTTATTCATATAGAAAAAGAAGTTATTAATAAAACATTGTTGGGTAGTCTAGCTAGATAGCACTTCTCAACGAGTAAAAAATCAATTCATAGATAAGTGATTCTCAAGGACATAATTTCACACAAAATGGAATACTCTATATACATTCAAATGGGGATATTTTTGAGTCCTTACAGGGACCATGAATCGAAGCTCAAAATACTAGAATATTGTTCCAACAAAATCTTAGCTAGAAGAAAGGAAAAAATAAATCACAGATGAATCAAGAATGAGGCAAATCTACACAAGTTCCTTTGGATAGGATCAAGACATAGGTGTTGCAACTCACCATGGATAATTGTTACAATTCCCTATTTCTAGCTATTGAAAACCTTAATTTCTAGGTGCTACAATTTGTTAATTCCAAGTGCTACAACACCATACTTCCAAGTTTTATGATTCCCTGTTGTTGGTTGTTGCAAATCACCCTCCCAATGTAGTGTTGAAATTCCGAAGTGATGCAACTCTGAGTGTTTCCACTCATTTTGCAACTCTAAGATGTTGACACTCATATTGCAACTTCAATATGTCGACACTTGTGATATGAATCCTTACTATTTTGATTCACACTACACCATTGCTACAACTCATCTTAGCACCATTGCTACAACTCAACTTAGCACCATTGTTTCAACTCACCTTAAAGTCATTGTTACAGCTCACTATTTGAACACCAGCGTTGCAACCTTGGCTGCTAGTTGTTGCAACTTGTTGTTCCAACGTAAATGCTACAAATTTGAAGTGTTGAAAATCTAAATGTTGCAACTCCAAATTGATTCCACTCATTATGTTATTCCTTGATGATATAATTCACACAACCCCATTGTTGTAACTCACCACAGAACCATTATTGCAACTCACTCCAAAAATTGTTTCTACAACTCTCAAACAATTTATTGTTTTGAAAAGGTGTTACAACTCTGGGACTAGTAAATATGAAGTGAAAGAAAATGTTTTAGAAATTTACTTCCAACACTATATTTCCAATTCTTTATTGTATATGAATCCTTTCAACGGGACCTACTATTCATCTTGTCCATTCATCGAAACCATGGTATGCATGTGCATTTCCTTCTTCCTAGTTCAAAATAATTGCATGCTAAATTATATGAATTTCTTTTGTTTATGTGGTTTCCCATTAATATTAATATTTTTACTACCACTTAATAAAAAATTAAGCCTCATCATTTCCCACTTCCTTCTCTAACCATCCCTAACCCATGTGATAAATTCACTCAACTCACTTGCTATTTCCAGTCAACTTGTTATCATATTCTCTTCCATAATAAATTTGATCATCAAAACCAATCTGAAGCACCATCAAACCTTGGGATGCTTGAAACCACCTTGCTAGTAGGAATTCCATGAAAAAATAGAAAAATAATAAATATAATAATAATTCTAACCATGAAAACCCTCTAGGCATAGGTCAAAAAATCATGTTTAAAAACCAACTTGCTAGTAGACAAGATACTGCAAATGAAAACATAAATTCATCTTTAATTTTCAATTGCTCTTTAAATATGGATTCACAAGTTTCATGCAAAAGGTTGTTCCACATCTCAATCTACATCTCACATGGTGATCCAATATCTCAAGTTCCACACTATTATTTCCCGTCGAATTTTACATCATTGTGGAGCATATCAGGCTATGATACACTTTATAGAAAGTTCCAAGCAGATTGTTAGCTTCTATAGTTGTTATTACAAGTTCCATCATAGGTATTGCTTTATTTTTTTCAACACCCAGTTGCAATGGTTACAACACTCATCAACCAACAGTAGCCACATCTATCAAATAGTTGTTGCAAAACCTATCAGCCAATTGCTACAACTCCTATATGGTAGTTGTTGCAACACCCATCAACCCATTACTACTACACATATCATCCAATTGTTGCAAAACCTATTAGTCATATGTTGTAACTCCTATCAAGTAATTTTTGTAACACCCACAAACTAGTTGTTGTAACACCTATCAACTAGCTATTTCCACACATATCAACCAACTATTGTAACTCTTATCAGCTAGTTACTACAACACCCATCAATGAGTTTCTACAACACTATTAGTGACTTTCTACAACACACATAAATCAATTGTTATAACACCTCTTAGGTAGGTGTAGTTATGATTTTTTTCTTTTATTTAATCTAATTTCATTGGATGCTACAAATTTGTATTTGGAAAGACACTTAGGCTTTCGTCCTACTTCCTTAATTTTTTCCATTTCTCAAGGGTGTACAATATATTTATTTTAAGGGGGTACCATCACTTTTGCATTCTATAAAATTCCCTCACCATTCTTATCCATCACCACTCCAATATCCATGCATGAGAAGGATTCGAAGTTTCCAACAGTAAAATACCTTGATGCTGCCACACAAGAACCAATGATAAGAATAGTAAAATTCATCGCTACTTCCACACAAGAACCAATAGTAAGATTAGGAAGGCCTTATTGCTACCACACAATAACCAATAGCCAAAAACAAGATGTTGTTTCTCCATAAGTACCAATAACAAAAAAATAAGTAGTTGAAAGGGACAATCGACATTTTTTAATGGCATATATCTCTTGCTTGATCCATTAGCATCTTCATATCCACAATTTTAAGTAGCATATATAATAGATCGTAGCTCATTTTTAGCTTGGGGGGAAGGAGAAATTATCATCTAGAGAGGAATAGATTTCCCCACAAGAACCTATGACAGAAGATGTTGCTATAGAAACCATTCTTATAGAAAAATATGTTTTCATATTTGAGTTTTGGTAAGTACAACAATGACTATAAGTTATTTTAATATGCAAACAACAAGAAGCAAGTATGAGAGAAATAACAACATAAAGAATCCCTATTGCTACTACACACAAATGTGCAATAAGAAGTCAAATTTCCGCAACAAAATAACCAACAATAGGAAATGAAATATTACCATGTCATGAGACTTAACTTATTATGATGCTATTGATACTATTGTTATAACACTATTGTTGTTACTCCCGTTTTTATGTGCAAACAAGGATTTGTCTATATCTCAAAATATGTGCATCAGTTGGTCATGATTTTTTGAGTAAACTAGATGAAATAGGATAAGTATGCTTATAGAAATTCATAGAAAATTAGTTTTTAGATAATGGTTAAAAGAAGCTTGTCGCTACTCCTACAACACTCTTGTTGCAACTCCTTTTACAGAGCTACTACAACTCCACCAAATTTACTACAGGCTCATTAAAATTGCTTTAGTATGCTCATTTTGAAGTTTGAAGGATGCTTTATGACAATTTATAGCAACCATTTCAGTTAAATGGAGATGTTAGAAATAGAGGTATGCAATGGAGAAAAATGTGTCCCTACATTATGGCTAGTAAAAAGGCACTAGGTTTCATGAGGAAATGCAACTTTTTTTGTTGGGGGAGATGACAAACCTCAGAATTGGCATCATTTTACATCCTTTTTCCATATTCTCAATTCCTTTTCGCTTTCCTATGACCCCATATTAGTCCATTCTAATGCTCATATGTAGTATCTAGACAAATTGTTTTCCATTGTGATTCCTTAGTATTTTACATAAATTTATGAATAAACATTGCAAAATGATCATATTTGTATTTATCTTTGAGTTAATATGCAAGGATGAAGTTAAAAAAATGTTATTGTGCATGTTGTAATGTCGCCACAAGATTTATCTTGGTCGTAGTTAGCATTACTCAGTTTTTATAACTTTGGTGTTGCAACCCACTACAACAAACTTAGTAGCACAACCCATTGTTGCAACTATGGTGTAACTACTCTCCACTACGACCCTAATGTTGCAACTCACTATTGTAAATCTCATAACTACGATTCAACACCAAAACCATGAGCCATCATAACTCACTACTGCAACTTTGGTGTTGTAACTCTTCTACTGCAACTCTCAAAATAACAAGTCGATGTCGAAACCATGAGCTAGTGGAACCTTGAGCTGATTCAAAACTTTAGCTAATGTTGTTACAATTTAGTGTTTCATTATTTCAATTTGGATCAACATTAGACATGATTAATTGAGTTGTTAATAATTTTCTTGTAATTATGCATAAGTCATTTATTGTTTGCTAATTATTAGCAAACGACATAAGAAACTTATGGAGACATATTTATTGTTTGCTAATTGTTAGCAAACCATATGAGAAACTCGTGGATCTCATTTGTTGGTTGTTATTTTAGTTTAAACAAAATTTATTTATCTTTCATTCCATGAGGAGGACTCTTGAAGCAATGTCTGAATCATAATCAAACAATTTAATTATTAATGTTTTCTTAATTGTAGTTTCTAAGTTCCATAGTTTATGATTTGATTAATTAATTTGATTTATTTCTTTTTTGCATATTTATAAAATATTTATTTAATTAGCTTAGTAATTAATTAATTAATGTTTTATATGTAACAGGTGTTGATAAATATTAATATCTTTCTGTGAGGGAAGCCCATTCAGATAACAGTGTTGTATAATATGAGTACTTCTTGCTAGTTGTGTATTTAACTCCTAGTTATTTTATTTAATATAGATTTTTTTTATTTACTTATAATTAATTTTTATTGTGTGATTGTATTTATACATTAATTATTCAATCAGGTTGTTTTTGAAAAATGTAACTAGCTTCAGTCTTCATAAATGTATTTGAGATGTACTTATCAAAAGAATGAAGAAAATGTTATTATTATTATTTTTATGACTTATTAAATCATGGGTTTCATGCTTGGTTCATCATGTTTTAGTCAAAGTCCCCATTGAGGACTTCTAGTATTTATTATGAGTTATTGGAGTCATTATACGTTAAAATAGACCCTTCTTGGGCTTTCAAATCATGTAAAAGAATTATTTTTTAGTCAAAAATGAATTTAGTCTCCTCCACACCAAGTCAAACTCAAGGAAAGTAATTTGACCTCCCTGGAAGGATATATATACAAGGCAGTTCAAATATATTTGGAGCATCTCATTCTCTCTCACATAGTTCGATCTCTAAAGTTGGAAGCTAGAAAAGTGTGAAGTTGGTAAAGGGCTAGAAAAGGAGCTGGAAAGAAGAGTGAGTTTATGGAAGGATATTGAAGACCTCAAGATCAAAATTTTGGAACAACTCTCACTCATTTTTGAGGTGTATCACGGAACATCGAAGTCTTCCAAGTCTGATTGAATTTGTTGGTGCTACTACTACTAGGTCAAATTTGTCGTTGATGTTGATAGGTCAAAGTTTCTTTGAGAGGGTTATCATCTGCAAGAAGTATTGATGGCTGACTTGGCGTGGAGGAAGTCTTTGTCTGGATCTAGATTCTTTAATTATCTAAAGAAACTATTTAAGGAAAAATTGTTGACTGGGTTTTCCACTAGATAGGGGTTTTTTCCTGACTACCCTCCTACATATGTTGTCCTTGTGTTATTGTTTTTGGTAATTTCTTAATGAACTAAAAGATAAAAGAAAAACATAAAGATAAAAGAATCATAAGTAATTATCTATATAAGAAAATCATTATGCCTTTCTGATTTTCTAACATGGTTTCAGAGCTAAGGTGAAGGAGGGAAAAGGCAGTATTGAAAATCTACTAAAAGGAGTCTAAAGGATTGATCTAAGGATCATATAAGGAGATCTTATAAGAGAAGAATCTCACTATTTTCAAGGAAAATATATAACACAATAAAGAGTGAAAACAAATTAGAAGGAGCATCAAACTTCAGATCCTAGAAGAAGAGGATTGATCGCATTCCTAAGAAGAACAAGGTCTTGGATGTGGTCAAAGGAAAAGTGAAGAAACCTACCAAAGAATCTAGTGATGAAGAAAAGGTGAAGTATAGATAATTGGAGATATTAGCTATGAGAGTGTTGGTAGAGAGCATAAAGGACAATCTTGTCCCATACATTTCCAATATAGATCATGCTCAAGAAATGTATGAAGCTTTGTTAAAACTATTTGTTGGAAATAATACTGAGAGGGGGGGGTGAATCAGTATTATCAAATCAGTAAAACTTTTTCATTTTCATACTCA